>JARHVA010000782.1:3035000-3200000 GCA_037957365.1 Torreya grandis | reverse complement strand
CTACTAGTTCATCAATCTAGAGGATATGATAATGTTAAGTTGGCAAGGAATACACTAAATAAGGTTTTCATGCTATAATTTCTTCAAAAGGCCACTATTTTCTTTGACATTCTATATCAAGCATTGAATGAGATACCAATGCCTCATGTCATATATCATTATTACTTTGCATCAATTATAAAAACTTTGATGGATAATAAGGATTATTTTTTTGGGCGATGTTGACCTACATTCATAGTCAACTATTGATTAGAATTTAACTTTGTTCATACAAGTTCAAGTCAAAAATATAATAGTCAAAATGGTTTTAATTGATAATGTTTTAGGGTTGCATATTTTTAATCTTACATTTAAATTATACATTGGGTATAACAATGGATATTATTCAAATACATATAATTATATTAAATTATTTGATGATGTGCCTCACCAATGTTTGGGTTTTATCACTTTGGATAGTACATTGGAGCTCAAGACCCTAACACTTAGTTCCAAGAAATACATGATCATTTGTACTACCCTTTAATCGTAGGTAGACATTAGATATAGGCCATGGAAGTTTTACCTTCTAATTTACATAGATGTTTCAAATTTATACATGTTGAGTTGATAATCAATTATTTTGATATTTTAAGATTACAAATCCTCTAATGAGAGTGCATCATAGTTGGGGGCACTTTAGTTTACTATAGTACCACCAACACATATAGTTTTTATAGAAAAAATTCACACATATGAGGTGGGTGAGTCTCGTAAAAATCATCACAAGCCACAATCTATAGATAGATCAGAACCATAGGTTTCACCTGAAGGGGTCGAGTGTGAGGAACATGTATGAAAATTACCTTTATTATTCCAAATTTCAAATCCATAAAGGATGATGATGATAATTTTGATGAAAATTTTAATGATGATACTAATGAAATACCAATTAAAATTGATGATTATTTATCTGAGTTTAATTTCAAAACACTTAGTTTAGGGAAATATAGAGATGATTCCATAGTGATCATACCAATGCATATAATTATAATAAAAACAATCGTTTCAAATATGGATAAAGGAAAAAATATTTATTTCCAAATGAAATACTACACAAAATAAATTTCTATCAGGTGTCCATGGGCTAACATTTTATCAAATTCAACATTTATAAAGTGCATGAGGCATAATGCATTGATCAATTCACTAGAGGTACCAATAAGTCACCATTAATAGATTCAAAAAATAATGTGTACTTTATGGGTATTTATCTAGGTATTAGGATACAAGCTAATAGTGTAGATGTCAGACCACATGTGATGTTATAGATGATACTTGGTAGGGAATTAATTTTCTTGCCCATAATAAAATATATATCTACTAACTAGTTATCAAATCAAAATGGTAATCCCTTTTGTAATATGAAATAATAATAGGGCATGTCACAAATACCTGTTTAACATTACAATGTAAACTTTATAAATATAAGGATAAAGGTATTATTCATATTATACATCTAATACCAAAACCTATTAGGGATCAATAATAATATCACACATGCAAAAACTACAAGCATTAGAGGATTAACCCTTTGACTATTTAGGTTTCAATTGAGAATGAATATATACATCATGTGTAACTATATGAGGACACATAGTTGAATATATGTACACTTGCATTATTTCATCATATAATAAATTATAGAGATGAATTTTAAAATGTTATATGTTGTTGAGATTTAATAGGACACATTACAATACTAGTTGCATGTGTTTCCAAATTGGTGGATATGTTATTATTTGTTATGGACGTATGAAATCAGATGAGTGCCACATTAGGTCAACAATGGTTGCATGAAATAGATTTATAGTTGATAATTTTATGAAATGTATTAAATTAAAATTTTATGATAGTATTATTCACATTCTTCATGATGGTATCAATGATAATCACATATTATAAAATGTAAAATAAGGCTCTAAATTGTTTTATCCAAAAGCCACACATGATGCCTTTTATATAGTATAATAACATGTCATATGGATGCACAAGTTTCATAAAAATGCTAAAGACAAGGTTACAATTATAGAGCATGAATGGTATGATGACCAAAATGATGATGATTTATGGGAATTTGGAAAGATTAAATATATATCACTCCATGATCTCCTACCAAAACCACCTTTATATTATATTCATCCCTTGGATGTGTTGTTTAATTTTTAGATTATCATATTTATTCATATATGTAAAAAATACAAAAAAAAGTAAAATATTCTAGAAAATTTAGAAATCAAGACCAGTGCATCTTTATATTTAGTTCATTTACATAAATTAATTTATATACCAATTATTTAATATTAATTTTTATCTAGTTACATATCATATATGTTTCACAACTTTACATGAGTTAATGCATGACATAGAAATTTTCATTTATAGAGTCAATTTTAGGTTAGTTCATTGTCTTAGACTCAAACTAAAAATAGACAAGATTGCCCTAGTTAGATAGGCGTGCCCTACATTTTTGTTCTATTTACCTAATCTTGTCCCAATGAGAACATGATATCACTTTATAGATACAAACTAGATATAAGCATCTTATAATTTGTTCATTACATTAGTAACCTCACTAGGGGCATATTATACACATGTTTTATCTTTGTTTAGATATACCTTATTGGTCATACCTTAATAATTTACAATTCCATAGCATATATCAAAAGTTATCACTTACACACACACACACACACACACACACACACACACACACACACACACACACACACACACACACACACACACACACACACACACACACACACACACACACACATCTTATTTATTACCTAAATTAATAAAGATACTAGTGTTATAAATTGTTTATGTTGATCAATTACATGTATCCATGCATTCTTTTCATGTTTGCTTTCATGATTTATGGATTTATGGCTTGTGTGTATTCTCTATTTTGGCTTGTGGAAATTATAACTTGTCCTTGTGTGTGGGTCAAAACCTTCATTATATTTTATGTGTGTGTGAGTCACATTTGAATATGTGCCTTATATGTGGCCCACTAGCCTTCTATTATGTGTTTTATGTACTTTATGTGTACTCTTTTTTGTGTGTGTCATGGCCATGACACTTATTTTCATAGTTTGCTTAGTTTTTGATGCCATGATGGACATCATGCATTTTCCTAGCCCTTCAATACCATGATGGATATTGTACATCTCCCCAAATAATTCTATTCATCTTTTAGTACTTAGTTTTTATAACTTATTTGTGTGCCTAATTGCTAACATATATCTTACAAAACTCACTATGTATGCTTGTTTTACATGCATATCACATTAATATTTTGATACGTTTATATATATGATGAGGAAATGCTTCTGTATGTTATCATTACTACTTAGTTTTACATATTTTTCATAGCATATCTTGTATAAATTTTTATTTTGAGTTAAGTTATTGTGAAGACTCAACAACTCACCTCAAAAGAGGGGGCATACATGGTGGCTTATCTTAGAGACTAATCCCCTACAATGTAGTATATAGAAAAAATAATGGGTATTACATAGTTGGCTATGTTACATACTTATAAGTGACCCATATAACTATTTTAGATAGGATCACTTAGTTTTGACTAGGTCACACACATTATTGTCTAAAACATTGTTTTATTTTCCTAACAGGTAGAAAACTATTACTTTTTAAAATTCTCAAAATCTCAAATAGTACTTAAAAATTAGTAGTAGGTACTGAGTCATAGTTTTTATAAAATCACAATATTGTATTATATTTGATTAGTTTTTTGGTGTCATAA
Organism: Torreya grandis; assembly: GCA_037957365.1. NCBI lineage: Eukaryota > Viridiplantae > Streptophyta > Pinopsida > Cupressales > Taxaceae > Torreya > Torreya grandis. The sequence continues at coordinate 3,196,189 of JARHVA010000782.1, read as the reverse complement.
ATGGAATTTTTTCCATGTTATCACATAAATTGTTACTCATAATTTTAGTTTTTGTTACTTAGTCTTAGAATCCATATACACTAGATATTAGATTGGGGACATGTGTGTGCCATAAAGTACCTTCTTGGTTATTTTTTACCCATTTTCATAGATTTAATTAAAATACATGTTATTTTACACATTTTATACACCAAAAATAGATCATATTCATATTTTTTCCCCAATTTTTCACTAGAAATGAGCCTTATTCCATCTGTAATTGTTCTTTCACTTTTTTTCACTAAAATAATCTATTGGGATTCATACATGGATTCTAAAAACTACTTCACCTCTTTGGGCATGTAATTATGGAGTTAAATACACCTTAATTTCTTCATCACACTCACATTTCAATGAGTATTAGGGCACACATAATCTAATCCAAGTTATTCATTAAAAAATAAATCTCCAAGGGTCTTACCCTCTACAGTCACTAGTTTTGCATCATAAAACACAATGGTTTGCATACCCAATCAAGCTTATTTTTTATTTTTCATTATATATATAATTTTATTTTCTTATATTTTAATTTCATATTTATATCTTAAGTAAGGATTGATTTATACATGTTTCATTGTAGGTTCATGTGAAACACAGTTTAGTGTTGTGGCCTACATTCAAGATTACACTTCATAGGTAAGTTCAGCTTCACACTTTTCATTTTAATATAATAATTCCACTTATTCCACTTTAATATAATAAAAAGGGGGTATTTGGACACATAAATTAACATTTAAGCTTAATAAATGCACTTATGACCATTTTTACACACTTAGCTCATGCTTTATTCCACAACCTTTTGGCTACTTTTCTTCATTTTACACACAAATTATCCATTCCCATAAGAAATCCAATGATCTAATAATGTCCTTATTCTTCATGAAAAATAACTCATACTTGTCCACATAATGTTCCATACTCTCAGATCATTTTTTTGTGCTCTAGGACAACATCACCCTATTTGGACAACACTCCCCAAGAGTGTCTAGTTCCACTACTCTTATCCTCCCACCAAAAAATGGCTAATTTCTCAAATTTAAAATTACCTAATGGGTTGTCTCATGATTTTATCAAGCCCAATTTAAAATGATTCATTATTTATCATTATAAATACACAATTTATGTCAATTTTCACACAAGAGGATTCCATATTGAAAACCACTAGAATTCTAATTGGACATTAAAATAAAAATACCTATTTATCCTAATTATATTTACATATATCCCTAGTATCCCTGAGCTAAAGTTTGAATACACTTTATGTTGATCAAATTTGACCCTACAAGTCAAATTGGGACCCCTATAGGAAAAAAATAATCTTTAGGGGTTTTTAGGGGTCTAATATTATGTCAAAGGGTGTATTATAATCTATTTGATGTCATTATATATCATATTAGCCTTGGTCATTAGTAATTTTAATCTTTATGTCTTTTTGAGTTATTTTGGGGGTCAAAATAGGGCATTCAATGAGTTATAAAACCTCCTTGGGAAGTGTAAATGTGGAAAAAGGGTGATTTCATGCCCCATGTGTCATCATATGTCTTAATCAACCATTTTAATTAAAAAGTGGTAGGTTTTATAATTTTATTGGAAAAATAGGAGTTTTAATGAGGTGTACAGACTTGTATAGCCCCCTATGTATGAGGACAGTTTAGTAGTGTCTCTTAGTCTTCTAAACACTTACTCCAGTGATTAGTTTGATCATAATATTCAAAAATTTAAGAAAACCACTTCTCTCTTCTTCCACTAGGCTTGACAAACAAGAATGGACTTTAGGTTTGTACTTGGTATGGTCAGAAAGAGAGGTTTTAAGGAAAATGATCTCGAGGATATATTATACACTTATTAATATTTAATTTGATGTTTTATTATAGAGGAATTGTGGTTTATGCTTTATGAACCATTCCTAAGAAGTCAAACTATCTATTTTTCTTGTTAATCTATGCACCCTATAGGTTTTGCTTTGGTTTGGACAAGTCCATACAATTAACTTATTGGTGTTATTTATAGATTATTTTTAATCCCTCTTAAAATTATCCACATACTTTATTTAGTGTTTCAAGGTGTTTGGATATGCAAATTATCTCATATTGTAAGAGAAGGTACCATTCTATGTGGTAGGTAGGTTTCTACTATTTATAGGATCTTCATGCTTTGATAATGGGTCTATAGGGTTGTGATAAATTCATTAAAATGTTATAAATGTTATATTTATTATTTTATCCTTTAAATCTCATCTCTAAAGTAACATTTCATGAGTTTTTAGTCATAATCACCATACAATCAGTCTACTCTATGACTGTCATATATAATCCTTTAAATGAGCTATGTTACGAATGGAATATGATCATAAGAGAGTGTAAAAGAGTCATATGTTTATGTAAACATATTTATAAAATGGGTGATTAAGTGGAGTTCATTAAATAGTGTATGATCAATAAGAGGGAAAACTTTTCTTGCTAAACTTAGTCTCCTACCATTAACATGCACCTACAAGTCATATAATGGGTTTCAACATTGAAAATGGAGTGAGAGAGCATATTAAAGTTTTAAAACATCATTATGTTTCATTTAAACACCATGAGGATATATCAATTAAATTTAAGGGAAAATGTATATTCACTATTCGCAATTCTACACTTGGTGCTTGTACCTTAAAAATGGCCAGCTACAGGTGGTACCATAGAGAACTAAAATGTCATAGAGGAGTGTTAAAATAAGTGGTGAGACTCATTTTGGTATCCTAAAATTTTTAATGGATTATAAAAAACCCATGAGAGTTGATAGGTTGGTAGTAAAAATATGGAAAACCTCCAAAAGGTAAGATGATAGTATTTAGGGCTATTTTCCCTAAAAGTGTAAAATATAACACTTGTTATTTTTGTGGATGTCATATGAGAAAGTGTCAAAAGGATTTGGGGAATATATATGGAAAAAAATAGTATAATATACATATTATAATACCTATATAAGATATGGATTCAAGATTACTAATGGAAGGTGGTTAATGAAAATCCTAAAGATGTATATTTATACATTAAACTCAGTCAACATTGATATCTACAGGCTTGGGCTATAAGAGATCCTTTCACCCAATGTTACAATAACAAGAAAAAATATAATTATTTTAATAGAATTATTGATTTAAATGTGTAATAATTAACATTAATATCATAAATATTATTTTATTGATGGTGTTTCAAGGTCTAATATAAACCTACAAGTTTCTCTCTCCTAAGAAGTTGACCTACAGTTGATTGATTACCTTCACATCATCCATAGTAGGAGATTGAGAATAAGGATTCCAATGTTGATATATATAGGATGAATAAAAAATACATTAAATTTATTATAATACATGTTTAAAAGGTTACAAGGTGAGGTCGTATTCATAAAACCCCTTGCTCTGCTATACACAGTCATCTACAGTCAATTGTAGCTGATAATGACTTAGTTGATAACTATTATAAGTATTTGGAATATATATACATGGAATGGGTGAATAAAATAAACATGGTATTTAATTTTGGGTTTAATAAAACCCCATATAATTTTAATTATCTCCAAAAATGTGATTTTCACCTATAAGTAAGGGAAGCATACAGACAATGTCAACTTACTAGTCAAGCCTAACCATGTAAGGATATGTTTCAAGGTGAAAACATGGGTCATAAGAGATGGAATTTATTTTAATGTTTTAATAATGGTGTAAAACATTCAAAAATTATCTCATTATATTATAACAAATAGAGAGAGACCTTTGAGGATGCATGAACATAATTCGTTCCTTAAACTATTGTGCACAATCCACTTCACACAAGTATATCTTGGGTCTTAAAGATTTTGGAAATTCAAATTACCTAGTAAATTGATAAAAAAAAATGGTAAAAATAACCTATATAACTTTAATAATCCCCCCAATAATTCATTTGGTCTTGGGAAATAGGGGAATTTCCCTTTATTTTATCTCAAACAGAGGGCACTCCCCTTAGGTGCAAATTCTATATTCTTTAAGAAAGGAGATAGAAGGATAAGCCAAAATATAAAGAGGAAATTTACTAAGGTTTATGAATATTTAATAAAACTAAATAATCATGAGGAAAATTTATAATAAGGGATAATATCAACAGGGTATCCCAAACCCTCAAGTATGCAAGTAGGCCTATCAAGCATAGTTTAAGCCTAAAGCCAAATAGAGAACCAATTTCACTTCTAGTATGGGGTGAACATTATAATGTATTAGATAATTTATATGTGGGAATAATAGAGGTATATAAGATATTGGGATGTAGGTAAATCCATCAAAAAGTCATTTTGGGGTTTAAGATAACTCAGGGCTATTAGGCAAGGTTTAGGACTAGAGTTCAAATGATAAGTCACCTTTAATTGTAGCATGAGATAAGATTTATAACCAGTTGGAAAATGTTTATAGGATTAATTTTGAGGTGTTAAATATTTTAGAGTGAATTATAAACCAAAATGAAAGTCACTTTTGGCTCATAAATGCTTTAAGCATGCAGGAAATGAGAAAACAAGCTCAATAGGCCAAGTTGAAGTGCTTACATCTCCTTGAAGGATATGCATGGGGATATAAGAAGTTTTGAGGTGTTTATAATGGTATTAAACTTTATATTTTTGTAATTTTTTTATAGTTACAATGATATGGCTTTATGAACAAAGCTTAAGACTAGAAATGGCCTAAAATATTTGCAAACCCTTTGATAAAGACCCGATGAAGGAAATGAATATGGTGAGATATAAAAATGGAATAGTTTGAAAAAAATGATGATTTTATGTTTTATAAGACTTAGTCAAGATCCCTACCATCAGAATTAACTATACAAAATTATATGGATGGAGTACAAAATAGGGTTTTTTTGATTAATTTATGTATTATATAGGTTATCAGTGGTTTCAAGAGATTAAAATAACATGGAATGGAATATTAAGACTTAAGATAACTCACCATGTAAATTTAATTCCTAAAAAAAAATCTTAAGTGTGCCTACTAGAGCTTTCATCTTAGCTAGTCAAAACTATCATAGTGAACATGATGGTGAGAAGTGTGAAAACTTTAAGTGGATAGATTTTTAAAATATACCTAAGAATTATAAGGCCATGGAGGGTCTTTCCAAGTGTCATAAACTCCATTTCATGTATTTTCATGAGAAACTAAAGCCAATTTGAGTCCAAGTGTGAAGGGTGACTGAAAAAGGAGTTTCTTAGACTATAGGTAGTGATGGCTCACTTTCAAGAGATTATAGATGAGTAGGAATATAACCAATAAATGGAGAGGCATGTATAAAACTATTCCCTATCATTACAATAATTAGGCATATCCATAGTTAGTTTTGGGATGTTCAAATAGAGGTGAATAATGGAGGCATTTTTTTGAGCTAGCAAAGAGAATTTCATGCCACTTTTCATGAGTTTCATGATTTTGGAAAAAAAATTTCACTTATGACCTTACATGGTATATTTAAAATCATCTTATCATGAAAATTTAACTCATTTTATCAGCTTGACAAGTGTCCTTGTGACCTTTGGACTTATCTCTTCTCCCCTCTCTCTCAATTTCTATAAGAATTAGCCATTTTTTCTTTTGTAAATTATGCTCCACTTGAGTATGGAAAATACCTACTCATTTGCATATCATGGATCAATAAATAATACTAATTTTTACCTATTCCATGACTATTCATAGTGTTTTCATTTAGATGATTGATTTTTCTTGGTGATGACTTGTTGTTTCTTTAGCATTATTGTTTCATTCTCTCACCTATTTATAATTGGAAAGCTTCTTCTTGTAGGTCATGTGAAGTGTTATATTTATGTATCAAGGTTGAGTGAGTTATTATATTAAAATAGTACTATCATAGGCCTCTTGTCTAGTATTCCTAGCCTAAACATTCATCACAATCTCATAATGAAATATTGATGTAAGAAGATGCAGATTGGAGAAGTGTATGTTTGGTTAGTCCATTTTCCTCATGTGTAACATGAAAATATTTGGTATTCATAAATAAACTTGGTGTATCACCTCCCTTAAGATACTTTTGTTTCAATTTTCTCTCCTTTTCCTCACAAAGTTTAGGTGTAGTAGTGATTTACAAGTACATCAAGGGAGCTAACACTATCTAGAGATTCACCTCATTTTTAGGTTACCCACAAATTATAGGTGTTTAAATTATGACACTTGGATGAGGAGAGATGAGACATCTCATAAAAGGGTGCAAATCCAAGTGACAATATGTTTTTGGACACTTGGTGGGACTCTTCGTCTAATAAGTTAGAATTTTTTTAGTATTGTCTTTCAACACATCAACTTTTAGATGCATCTATCTAAGCATAAATGGTGACTCTAAGATTACATCAGATGTTCAAGCATCTTATACATTCCTTTATAATATTATTTATAATCATTCCTTATGTTCTTGCTTCCTAATGAATTTTTATGGCTGAATTTAGTGTTGAGTATTGATTTACACAAGTTGGTGAGGTTTATCAAGCTTATGGCATTCCTTATCAGCCTTATCATGATCCTTAATAGATATAATATGATATTTACCAAAAAAAAATTATGATTCTTACCAACCTTGTTATGAGTTTTATCAGACCTACAATCAACCTCCTCAATATCTTGCTTCTCCTAGTCAACCTAGTCTATTTCAACTTTCAAGAAAAATATCTTAGGATATGATAAGTACATTATAGATAGTAAAAAATAAATGAGACAAGGTATATATATTCCTATTCATATCATTGATAAGGTGATAGATTCATTAGATTTGGTCAAAAGAGAGTGGGCACCTATTGAGAGAGACAATTGGTAAAGGCTCATAAGTGAGATGCTAGATGTGAGTGGCCTAGTTTCATCCTTAGAAGATAGGATAAAAATTCATGAGAAACAACCTCAAAAATCATATCATCCTTCATATCCACTTCCCTAAGATTTATATCAGTCCTACATAATTCCTACTTATGAGCCCAATAAAGTTTATCAAAGCAATATTTTTCCTAATCAGTTGGAAGAGAGAGTTGGGAAGACAAACCTTATTTTTGAAGTAAATATTAATAGGTAAATTGATTTGGCCAATAGGTATAATAATTAGTCTATATAATCAGAAAAATAAGTGGAATTTAATCCCTCATTTCCCTCTACTATTACATCCCCACTTCAAGAAGAAACCTCTAGATATGAAATCCCAAGTTGGAGACAAGGTGGAGAATCTAAGCCAAAGGATATCCAAAGTTTCTTGAACACTTATTACACTCCTCAAATTTCATCACCATATCAAGAAGATAATCCTAATCCTAAAATACTAAGATAGAATAAGATAGTGTAATCATGGGGAAAGAAAGAGGATAGAAGACTTGGTAAGGAGTGTGAAGTTGAGAAAGAGCTTGATCCTATGCAAGTCCCTCCCACCCTTCCTAAAGAGACCTATTGTGTTCCATGTTATCCCTATTATACTAAATATCCTCATGAAGATGCCTATAAAACTCAAGATAGACTTTTCTAAGAGAATCTATCCAAGCATATTGAAGAGTTAGAGTTGAGAATGAAATTGTGGAGTCAAAGTGTGATGGAAGGTTTAGATCCAAAAGAAGATCATATGCCTAAACACACCCCATATAACCTCCCTCAAGAGATTTTTAAAGCTAAATTATTTGTGAATGAAGTTATTTTAAAATTATAGGAAGAAAACCAAGATATTTTAGTCCAAGGTCTGCCTCCCCTTCCTTAAGAGCTTCCAAAAGGATCCCTTACAATTCATTCTCAATTTGATTTTGAATCCTATGCCCCACCTCCACCAACTAGTTCATCTTGTCCTCACCCCATCTCCATTTTAATTCATGGACCTATTATATGGGAACCTAAAGAGGGAAATTTGATTGAGGAAAATTCAAAACTCTTTCTTGAAGAAAGTGTAGTTCTTTGGCAGCCTCATTGGGCTAAGTCACCTAATTTTAAGATGCCTAGTCTTGACATCACCTAGAAGGAGAAGGAGATTGAATATATTTAAACCCTTGAAAATTAAAATCATATTATGATATTTGAGATATAAATTGAGATTCCTCAAGGGGTCCTAAATACTAAGGAAGAGGTGATTCCTTATGTTGAGTCTTCTTATTTGGTTGATAATGAAGAATGCCTTCTTTGTGTCAAAGAAGAAATCTTAGATGAAGTCTTTTTGGATTCTAAAGAAGAGGATGAATGGGATTTTATTGTTTTTAACATTCATGATGCTAATCAAAGAGAATATTAGGACTTGTGGTAGTAGTTTGAAAATATTTGTTATGATTTTGAGTTTCTCAAGGGGTCTACAAATTCCTTAGAGCTGATAACAAGCGATGGTAAGAAAGATGAAAATTTTAAAAATATAATAAAAGAGCCAAATAAAATTTCAACTTAGCATTTGGAGGTTAAAACAAGATTCTATTGGCCTCAATATTCCAAGGAACAAGAAACCATTCCTCTTGAAACCATGCCTACAAATAAGATGCAAGTTGATCATGAGATGAAGAGTGGGTAAAAATATGAGGTATGTGTACAAGGCCAAGAAGAATATATTTGCATTTGGGATGCAAGTTGATCATGAGATGAAGAGTGGGAAACAATATGAGATATGTGTACAATTCCAAGAGGAATATATTTACATTGGGACCTATTTTAATATGGTCTACTTGAGAGAATATCAAGTGAAGTTTTAAGAAATAGGTTTGGTTTGTCAAGTGTCCAATCCAAGGATAAACATGCTTAGCACTATAATTCATCTCATGAAGAAGGAGACATAAGTTACTTTCCTTTTGATCCTATAAAGGGAGGTATGCTTAATTTTTATTTGTACATAGTAGTTTGTTTTTTGATATTCTTAAGCATCTTGAGCACGTCTGTGTGTGTGTGCGTGTGTGTGTGTGTGTGTGTGTGTGTGTGTGTGTGTGTGTGTGTGTGTGTGTGTGTGTGTGTGTGTGTGTGTGTGTGTGTGTGTGTGTGTGTTTATTAGTTTGTTTACTTTGTTTGTTATGTGTCCTTTATTTTGTGTGTATTAGTTTGTTTACTTTGTTTGTTATGTGTCCTTTATTTTGTGTGTTTGAGGTAGTCAATTAGTCTTGTCGTGATCAAAGCTTGTGGTCAATGATCAAAGTTTTACTTGTTTTGTTTTAGAATTTATATGACTCCCTAAGCCTAATGGACTGATAAGGCTACTGATCTTTAGCATAGGAAGCATTCTACCGCTATGAGTCACTGATTTTTTGACCAAATTTAACCTTGTAGGTCAAATTGGGACCCCTAGAGGAAAAAATTTTAGCTTTAAAGGTTTTTACTATTCTAATATTATGTCACAGGGTGTATTATAATCTATTTGATGCCATTCTATATCATATTAGCATTGGTGATTAGTCATTTTAATCTTTATGTCTTTTTGAGTCATTTTAGGGGTTAAAATAAGGCATTAAATGAGTTTTACATCCTCCTTGGGAAGTTTGAAGGTGTAAAAAGGGTGATTTCATACCCCATATGTCCTCATATGTCTTAATCAAACATTTATAACTAAAAAGTGGTAGGGTTTTTAGAAGAAAGAGAAATTTTATTAGAAAAAGAAGACTTTTAATGAGGTGTACATACTTGTATGACCTCATAAAGTTGAGGACACTTTATTAGTGTCTATTTGTCTTCCACACACTTAATTTAGTGATAATTTTGATTACAATCTTTAATAAATGAATAAACCACTTCTCTCTTCTTCCACTAGGCTTGGCAAGCAATAATGGCCTTCATGTTTGTACTTGGTACGGCCAACAATAGAGGTTTTAAGAAAAAATATCCTATAGGTATGTTATACACTTAGTTATGTTACATTTTATGTTTGGTTTTAGAGGAATGGTGGTATGTGCTTTATAAACCATTCTTAAGAAGTTAGACTATTTATTTTGCTTGCTAATCTATGCACCCTATAGGTTTTGCCTTGATTTGGATAAGTTCATAAAATTCACTTAATGATGTTGTTTCTAGACAATTTAATCCCTAATAAAATTATCCCCATTCTTTTTTTAGTGTTTAAAGGTGTTTGTATATGATAATCATCTCATGTTGCAAGAGAAGGTACCATTCTATGTAGTAGGTAGGTTTCCACTATTATCTAAATCTTCATGCTTTAATCATGGTTATAGAGGGTTGTGATATCTTCATTTCAATGTTATTAATTTTATCTTGATTCCTTTATCCTTTCAATATCATCTCTAAAGCAATATTTCATGAGTTTGCAGTCATAAGACACCATATAGTTAGTCTACTCTATGACAGTCATATATAGTCCTTTGAATGAGATTTAGAGCTAGAATACATTCATAAAAGAGTGAAAAATATTATTATGGTTATGGAAACATATTTTACACATGGGTGATAAATTGGTGTTCATAAAATAGTTTATGATCAACATGAGGGAAAAGTTTTCTTGCTACACTTAGTCTCTTACCATTAGCATGCACTTATAGGTGATATAATAACATTCAACGTTGAAAATAGAGTGAGAGATCTTATTTTAGGTTCTGAAACATCATGATTTTTCATTTTAACACCATGAGGATAGATCAATTGACTTGAAGGGAAAATCTATATCCACTTTTTGCAATTTTACACTTGTTACTTATACCTTAAAAATGGCCACCTAAAAGTGGTACCATAGAGAACTAAAATGTCATAAAGGAGTGTTTAAACAAGTGGTGATACTCCTTTTGGGATCTTAACATGTTTAAGGGATTATTAGAAACCCATGAGAGTTACTAGTTTGGTATTCCAATTATGGGAAACCTCCAAAAGGTGAGACGATAGTATTCATGGCTCTTTTCCCTAAATGTGTAAAATATAACACCTATTGGTTTTGTGGATGTCATATGAGAAATTTTCCAAAGGATTTGGGTCATATATATGGACAAAAATTATAGCTGCTACATAGGAGAATACCTCTTCAAGATATGAAGTCAAGATGACTAATGGAAGGTGGTTATTGAAAAGCCTAAATTTGCATATTTATGCATTAAGCTCAGTTAGCATTGATATCTATAGTCTTGAACTATAAGAGATCCTTTCACCTAATGTTGCAATACCAAGGCATACTCTCATGTTTTGAATAGCCTTATTGATTGAAATGTGTAGTAATAAACATGAATATCAGCATGAGGATTTGATTGATGGTGTTTCAAGTTCTAATCTACACCTACAAGTTTCTCTCTCCTAAGAAGTTGACCTATAGTTGACTAATTACCTTCACATCATCTATAGTAGGAGATTTAGAATAAGGATTCCAATTTTGATATTTATAGGATGACTCTAAAAGACATAAAATGGATTATAAGACATGTTTTATAGGTTACAAGGTGAGGTCTTATGCATAAAACCCCCTGCTCTACTATACACAGTCAGCTACAGTCAACTGTAGTTGATAGTGACTCAGTTGATAACTATTCTAAGTCTTTGGCATAAAAACACATGGCATGGGTGACTCAATGAACCTATATAAACCAAATATCCACACACTATGATTCTAAATGTTGAAAACACCTATAGATTACCTAGGACCCCTTCGAGACTAATTTCACCCTTTAACCACTAATCAATCCCAACCATAGTCAATTTACCCAACTAGCTCAACCTAGATTTTACTCACCTTTTTACCTTAACCCTCAACCATCAATGATCAAGATGACCATTTATGGTCACCTTTACCATATATTGTCAGGGTGAACCTCCTTAACCAAAAGCATGCAAACCGCTCACTTTGTTTTTCTAAATATAAGTTGTCTAAATCCTATTGAGAGCCTTTGTATGGAAAATTTATAATTAGATATCAGAATTTAACCTTCACTTACACATATTGATTATTCCTATAATAAGAGAGGAGTTTGGAGGTGAAATCTATATAAATTTTTTATCAAGATCTTATGTATCTAGGAGTTTCTTTCGTGTAGGTCAATCACCATGAGAAATCTAGCAATTTAGCAATCATATCAAAGAGATGACTTAATTCCATTTCTCTATCAAGTTCTTAGGTACTATTACTTTGCTAAAATTAATTTATATTCCATCAAAAGATAAACTACCTCAACCATCACTAAATCAACTTTTGGTAAGACAAGTATTTATTTCATAGCATTTAATTACTTTATTTCTATTACACAATCAACCCAGGTCTTACCCACCTCTCAGAATCCATCTTCTAGATCTCATCAATCAAAATTTTTACTAACCTAGATCTTCACATAGTAATCATTGATAGTTGACTCAACTGTTAATAGTCTATCCAACTATCGATGGTCACCTTAACCATCGATGGTTAACCCAACCATTGATGATCATCATGGTACATAAAACTAGCAAGTTAATTTCACCTACCTATACCTAATAAAACCTAAGTTTTTGTGTTTCTACTTGTTCACAAACCCCTATCTAATTTTTTGAATCAGACCCTAACTCCTTCACACTAGTATTAATTAGTTTATCACTAATTTAATAATTTATAGTCTATTTTCTAAGTAAGCATTCTTGTGTTTAATTTTAGTATATTTTAGTTCATTTATGCAAGTAATTTATTTTTCATTTATAAGCTTAATTTTTTAAAACATGTGGATTGACATCCCCTAAATAATCTCTCACTTTTAAGATCTAGCTATTTCTAGGCAATCCACTCAACTATTTATCTAACAAACAAGTTTGCTTCTGTGTTTTCTTATATGTAGGTCGTCCTACCAAGCTAAAGATGAGTTCTTCACAATCTTTTGATTTCAACATGCACACAATCAATCAGGTATTTCAACCATACCCATATCAAGTTTTTTTTCTCTCTTTCTTTATAACTTAAGCAAAAATTCATTAAAACATTCTAGCATGCCCAAGGGATCCTTGTGTCTTTACTTGGGTTCTTGTTTGCTTGAATTCTCTCTTTATTCTATGCTCATTAGTAAAATCAAAAAAATATTTTAGGCTTAAAACTAAGTGCATACATTGATTGCTTGAAAGTTTAGTTCACATAGATTAACTTAAAAATACAAAGTAATCTATCATAGCTTCACTCTTTTTTCACTCAACCAAAACACTTTCATAAATTAAACATCACACAAACCTGAGATAAGGCTTGACTAGGATTTCATCACCTAGAAGTAACCTTACCCTCTATCAGCGATCCTAATTGGAGCTCATTACCAAGGGGAGGACTAAGTCAACTATCTGGTTGATTATAATCTTGAGATATTAATATATATATTAGCTAAGCACCCAACACCCTTATTGATATGGTGTGTGAAGTGAGGGGGTAGGCCCTAATACCAAGCCACATATTGAATCCAATAGAGATATCTTTTGAGTGCCTAAACACAACCTAAAACCAATAATAGACTTCATTTTTAGTACACAATCTATAAACCAATTTTAGTCATGCATCTTCTTAAGGCATAATCCAAACGTGAGATTACTTAAAACTCTAGGGCTTAATGTATCTTTTAGAGTGTGATTTGATTTCTTTGATGTTTTCATGTCTTCTCTTTGTTTGATTAGTAAGGTTTTTTGTGATTTTTATCTCCCTTGTCTCATATGGTTCTCACTTGTCAACAACAAAGAGACCTTGTAGAGAAAAACCCACCACCAAGCGAACCTACCTCCTCTACCTCTTCATCCATGGACTACATTTCTGAACTAGTATACTCTCCTAACCACTTTGGAAGTCCTACCTTCCCTTGAGAGGTTCCTCAAGGAAATTTGGATTTTGTTTCTTTCCTAGATAATAATATTATGGCTTTGCAACATTACCTTACAACCATGTCTTATTATATCCTAGCTTTAGCTCCATTCATAGATCCACCTTATTACATGCCTCCCAATCTCATAGGGAGTACCTCTACTACTATGGTTACTATCTAGTCATTAACTACCCAATCTTCCTTATCATCCAACAACCCCTTTAAGACTACCATTTAAAACCAACCAACTCAAACTACCACTACCCTTATACCTTCTACTCCTAACAACCACTTTACCACAATAAGAGTGCCTACCTTTAGCTACCTCCAACCCATCAACCACTACTCTATTTCAAATCCTTGTGGTGTCCATACCTTCCACCCTACCATTGATTATCACAAGGGTCACCACCCTTCCATCAATTACCAAGTTAATTACTACTCTTATCCAAAAAGAACCCCTTATACCAACCTTTGGCTACATCCCTAATATACACAGACATATACCCATTACCTAACTACCTACCTCTACCTACCCTTATATATATTCTACGCAACCATTGACATCCACTTACCCATATGTGGTAGCCTCCCAAACTCCTATCCACTACTAGCATGTCTCCAAACCATCATAGTAGTATAGGTCTTATAACCTTTTAGGTATACAACCCCAAGCTAACCTAATGAAGATGATTATAGATAAGATGACCACCTTAGAGTCATCCATTTTGGGTGCTCACAACATCTTTTCATATGACCAAATCTGTAATGAGTCCATCCATCCATCTGTACCCATTAAGACATATCCTTCCTAATTATAACTTCCCAAGTTATCTAAGTTTAAAACTAAGGAGGGTCCCTAAAAACACCTTAGGGAATTTAGGAATCACCACCTACGATGATTACCTTCTCCTCCACACCTTCCCCATGTCTTTAGCCAGTTTGACATTGGATTGGTATAATGCCATACCTAAGCACTCCCTTTTATCTTTCATTCAACTGGCTCAAACCTTCTTGGACCAATTTTTTATCAATGTCTCCAAAAAAATTTCTATCACCAACCTCTACTTTATTTGGTAGTTTGGGGATGAATCCATTTCTAATTTTGTGGCTCATTAGAGAAGCTTGATTAACCAACTTTATTTTTATTTTCCTCAATTGAAACTGATAGATCTCTTTTCTTAGGCATGTGTCAAGCATGTCTTCTTTACACTACATGTCTAAAGCCTCCAAACCTTTGATTAAGCTTTTACCATGGTGCATAATTTAGATAACCAAGATATTGATGAAGGAAAGCTTAAGCTCAAAAACAAGAACTCAACCCATAAAACTAATGAAGCTTCTTCCTCCAAGTCAAGAAACTAGTCCAATACCAACACCAAGAATAAGGTAAACATGAATGTAGTTATCTTTAAATCTACTCCTTCACCTTCTGTTAACAATCTAATTCCTCTAGTTCCTCAAAACAAAACATGAGGGGCTAAACCTATAACAATTAGAAGAAATTCACTCCACTTAAAGAATCTTATGATTCCATCTTGGAGAAATTACAAAACTCCAATATAATTAAACTTCCTCCTATCAATCCACCCCAATAATTTAACTCCTCTCATCCCACACCTTTTTGTTACAATTAGAATGATCTATGTGCCTTTCACCAAGTGATAAGACATGATTTTAGTAGGTGCAACACTTTCAAAAGCCTTATCCAATCCCTCGTTGACAAGGGGGAGCTTACATTAGATAACCCCAATACACCATCAAACCAATCCATTGATATATTTATGTAACCCTTCCCAAACAATGCTCCTACCAAGAAAGAGAGAAACAATGTTGAGTGTTCTCATGATACCCATACAATTAACATGGTTCTTGACACACTAATTGCTAAAGATCCTCTTAACCAACCCATTTATCTCTCACCATCTCTGCTTGTTGTGGTAATGGAGTTACCTTACATTCCTTTGGATACCCAAACTAAGGAAACACCATCTTCTTCCCATCTAATTATTGAGGTAATGGATCCACTAGCCACTCTTTTAACTATTATAAAAAGACAACCAACCATCTCCACCCTATCTTTATCTTCAACTACAAAATAATTTATACTCCCCCTTTAAAAATCATTCCCAAGAAGGAAACATCCATGTCTACTCCTCGCACTGAGGAACCACCTATCTCAACCTTGAAAACTTTGATTGAGGAAGAGGATGAGGTTACCATCCCTATGTATCCACCTAGGGGCCTATCTTTTAGGTCTATTATTCAGGGAATTAAACCAACCTACAAACCATTCTCTAGGCTAGTGTAAAAATTGGAGTTTATCTCCAACCCTAACATGGATCGAGCCACCTTATATTATAAATTAGGCCTACCTTATATCACCAAGCAAGAGACTTCAATCATACCTTTGGTATACCAACCCACCACTTTCACTACCCAAACTTCTACCTTATCAACCACACCCATTATAAATCTTACCAATTCCATGAACCTTCAACCACCCAAGACAACTAAACTCCAATCAATCAAACCAAATTATCTAACCAAGATGATTAAGAACCTTGGTATCCTCCTTATAATAAGACTTAGTCACCCATCTATGAAATTAGACCTAACCTCTTTAAACCCAACAACCAAGCATCAAACCAAGAAAATAAATGAGGAAAAGCCACATAAAGGTTAGAAGGTCCAAACTTTGCCTCCCTCAACTTTTCCCTCCATTCTGGGGCTTCATCCCTGTACCTTGAATAGGAATCCATTTACCTCTACCAAAACCTCACCACCTCTTTTTGTAACACCTTCATAGTTGATCTCCAATGTAACTCTTTTCACCATGCCAATAATACCTAAGCTACCTACCTTGTGATCTTCCACCTCTAGCTCATGAACCTCCTTACCTAAACCAAAGTTGTAAACCAAGTGCACCACCATACCAAAAGCACCTACTACCATACATATTTTCAAGCAACATCCTACCTCAACCACCAAAGAACAGACCACTAATAATTTACAGTATTTGGTCAAATCTTATTCGACTATTTTACATAGGTTATTAAAAACCTCTTTTTTATCCTTACCTCTCATTAAAACCATTGACCCTCTAGCTTCTAAACCCATATAGTATAATGACCACCACACGTGTTCTTATCATAAGACACTTAGCCATGATAAAGAGAACTACAAAGCTCTCCAAACCATCATCCACTATCTTTTTAATGAGGATGATCTATTAAAAAATGAACCTCTTATGAGCCCCATACCAATCCAACCACCAACCATACCTGCCCAACACTCACCCACTCCTCCACTCTCACCTCAGAGTGAAGATGAATCTAACTAATCCTCTAGATCAACCTCTCTTTTTATCAATAATATCAACATGGTCACAAGAGCATAGTAGAAGGATAAAGGGAAGGCTAATGTGTCCATTCCTTAGACATACTCCTCAAACTCCCAACCAACCTACACCCAACCATCTCCATTTTCAACCAAACCCAAGGTGTCTATTTTAAGTGCTTCCCAATCTAACCCCTCAGAATCCAATAAGAGAGTTATTCTCAAATAACTTCATAAGAACCCAATGAATATGAGCTTATATGATTTAATATCTACCTCTCCCCATTATCTCTAAGCACTCATAGAAGCCTTATAATCCATTGAGGTCTAACCTGAATATCCCTAACCTCTAACAACCTTTATTGGTGCCCTTCAGATTTCTAACCTTGTTACCTTCAAGGATTTAGAAATACCCTCCATCCATCTTAAGGACCCAAATCCCCCTCTCTTTATTACTACCTACATTAACCAAACCTGCATCAAATGGGTTATGATTGATGGGGGAGCTAGTATTAACATCATTTCCTCTCATGGCTACAACCAACTCAACTTGCCATATAATGTTATGTCCAAATATTCAACCATCCTTCATTCTTTTAATGATATTATGGCCACTACCTTAGGGACTTCATATCTATTTAGGACTCTACATTCTCCTTGAAGTTTTTGATGTTGTAGAAGGTGAATTCTAATATAATGTCTTATTGGGATGACCTTGGATTCACTTCATGGGTTGTGTTCCCTCTACCCTCCACCAATGTATTAATTTAAAGTAAGAAGGCTAGGTCATCACCATCTAGGCTGACCCAAGTCCTTTCTCAACATGCAACATGACCTATCACCCTAATAATGTCCTTATACCCCCATACAACACACCCTTAATAGTTAAAACCCAACCTTCAACCACTAAAGTGGGTATCATATCCTCTTCTACCACCAAAGCATCAACTACTTCCTCTATCCCTTTAGACTAGATTCTTACCATATACCCTCTAGAAGTAACATTCAATCACCTTTCACTAGGAGAGTATCACCTTTTAGCACTTGATGCTTTTCCTACTCCTCACAAGTATGAGTAACTTACCAACCATCTGGGATATAATCCTAATGTCAAGACTATTGTTTCCTTCATACCTCCCCATCATTAGACCCATTTTGTTTATGAGGGACTTGACAAATCCCTTAGTTATTCTACCACCTCTTTGCCACCTTGACCATTTACCATTAGTTTTTCTTACCTAGACAAACCAAACTTTGCCAAAACACACCTTTATTGATGTGCTTGGAAAGGCTTTGGTCTTAGGTGGTATGAGCATGGCCCACATGAATTGGTTACCACAAAAAATAGGAAGCCACATGAGAATCATGGCCTTGGTTTCATCTTGAATAATAAGAAGAAATCCAAATAACCCTCTGTTATCATTATTGAGGAAGATATCCCCTCCTCACCGACCTCACCTCCGCTTATATTTGAAGATGATTACATCATCCAACCTAACTTTTTTTCATAAATATGATCATCCTTAGAATCCTAACATATCAAGAGGGGGTGAATATAACCATCCCTTTGACCCATCTTGAAATGATAGGAGATGACTCTCTTACCATTAACACTATTTAGTGACAAGATGATGATTCTATTCTCACCTATCTTGGTGCCCAAAATTCCTCAATCCACAAATCCATTCCTCTTGAGTCTTTGACCATGTTGAATTAATCCACCATGGATATCAACCTGGGTACTCTAAATAACCCCTACATTTTCAAAATCATCTAATCATTGACCATCAAAGAAATTTAGGACTTCCCCTCTTTTCTCTAAGACAATAACATAGACTTTGTTTGGTTTTACAAAGATATGCCTAGAATTGACCCCACCATTTCTACTCATAACATAGTCACTCATCATGAGACCAAACCTAATAAATAAAATATTCAATGCATGCACCTTTGCATAGCCCTTCTTTTCAAAGAAGAACTTCAATGTCTTCTATTTATCAACTTTATTTAACCCATTGACTACCCGCAATATGTCTCAAATGTCATACCTATCACCAAAGCCACATGGGGACTATGTATTTGTGTGGACTTTCATGACCTAAACCTTTCCTATCCCAAATATGAATTCCCTCTATCGAGCATCACCTAACTTGTGGATCTGACATATAGCCATGAGATGTTATCTCTCATGGATAGGTTCTCAAATTACAATCAAATCTTGATTTCCCCCAAATAGTAGCACAAAACTACTTTTACCACCCCTTGAGGAACCTTTTACTATAGAGTCATGCCTTTTGGGTTAAAGAATGTTGGTGCAACCTACCAATGTGCCATGACCTATACCTTCCATAACCTCATCCATATGATTGTAGAGGACTATGTGGATGACCTTATCAAGAAATTCAAACTCTAAAAAGATGAATTGGTTATTATTAGGATCATTTTCTAATGCCTCATCCAATATGATGTCCATCTTAACCCAAAAAAGTGCATTTTTGTGCTCTTGTCAGGAAATCCTCTTGGCTTCATTGTCACCCTTCACAAAATTGAAGTTGATCTTACTAAAATCAAATCCATCCTAGACATGCTTCCTCCAACCAACCTCAAGTAACTCTATAGCCTACAGGGAAAGCCTAAGTCCATTCATCATTTCATTTCCTAGCTTTTGGAATGGTGCCAACCTTTCCACCACTTTCTAAAGAAGGATGTCTCTTTCAAGTGGAATAGTGATTATCAAAAGGCCTTTGATTCACTCATAGAGTACCTTAATTATGAAGCCCTAGTAATAGACCTTCAGACTACCATAGCCCTAAGAGTCAAAATAATCAGTATCTTTAGTGACTTCCAACTTGTGGTCAATCAAATCAATAGTTATTACTAGTGTAAGAATGATGTTTTATAATAGTATGAGTAGCTAGTTGACAAAATTTTAGCATCATTTAAGCACTACCACATCCAATCAACCCTATGATCTACTAACAAGTTTGTTGACACCATGGCTTCCCTTGCCTATTAGATACCATCTACACCCTCAGACTCTAAGCTATCTATCATTATCTATAGACTTACCTGACCATCATATGTCAAACCAGATTCTCCCACCATTTTCAATGTGGAGGAAACCTAACCTGACCTTTGGTATCAACAAAACTTTGAATATCTAAACATTGGAATAATTCCTTCTAGCCTCTTTAGGAATGCTTAAATATAATTTATACAAATTACCTATTTTTATACCATTATGGGGGGAATCCTCTATAAGCATGGATTTGATGGCCTCCTCTTTTATTGCCTACATAGTCAAGAACCCTTTCACGCTATCAAGAAAATGCATAATGGTATCTATATGGGTCACTTTAGTGGCCTCATTGTAGCTAAGTGTATCCTCTATATTGGCTATTATTAACCTACCCTTAACCAAGACTACTATGATTATGTGAAAAAGTGTGTTAAATGCCAAAAAAGCATCAATTTGCATCATGCAGCTAGCCATAGCCTTTGTGTTTCTACCAATTTTTGGCCCTTCTCATATTAGGGTCTAGACATTATTGGTGAAATCAACCTTCATTCCTCATAGTGACACCATTAAATCATTACCATGACTAAATATTTTACCAAATGGGTATAGGTTATTCCTCTAATCTCAACCAAAGCAGAAAAAATTATCAACTTTATCAAACATCACATCATCTACCACTTCGATGTTCCTTATAAGATTATCACTGATAATGGTAAATATTTTAAGAATAATAAAGTCTAAGGTATAAGTGATTCATTCAAAATTAATTTAAGTTTATTCTTTCCCTATCCCCCCCAATCTAATGGATAGGTAGAAGCCTTTAAAAAAACTCTTAATAACATTCTAACTAAAATGGTCAATGCATCTGGTCAAGATTGGCATCTACACATTCCATTTGCCTGATGGGCATATCATAATAGCATTATCACCCCTATGGGTACTACCCCACTTTCTCTTGTGTTTAGAGTAGAGGTCATCTTACCTGTTGAAGTCCAAATTCCCTCTCTTCACATATCTTTTCAAGATCTCATTTTTGAAGATGATTATCATCAACACTGTTTATCCCAACTCAAGCTACTTGATGAGCATCATTCAATAGTCCTTACCCATCTTCATGTCTATTAATAATAAATCAAGCATGTCTATAACAAACACCTTAAAGTGTGAGAATTCAATATCAGAGATCTCATCCTAAAGGAAAACCAATATGTCACTAATATGGAGAATAGAAAGAGGGGTAAGTTTGATTTCAATTGGCCTAGACCTTATATCATAATCCATAAGTATGGATGAAGAGATTATTGGTTGTATTTTCTTAAAGGAAACCTAGAACTTGATCCCCTTAGTGATTCACATCTATTCTTTTATTGAGAAAGATCACATTTACCAATTATCTAACTTAATCTCGTCCCTTGCTATCCACCTATATTCCATATCCTTATTTTAGAAGAAACTAATAAAAATAAAAATATGTGATTAACTATTAATGGCATATCCTTATCTTCAATAATGGGTATCATATCTCTACCCATGGCATGGTTCTCATGGTAATTTACACACATTCAAAAGATAGATTCCCATGGTCATTGTCACCTAAACCTCTTCACACCTAATCAACCTTCTTGTGATTTTAGTTTTTCCTTAATAAAGGTGAACCACTAATTTGGCCTAATCAAGTCTATGTCAAGAAAAATCAAAGAAAAATAACAAAATTTCTATCAATAGCAATCATGGGCCATTCCTAGCATGCACAGACTACTCCCTTAAAGGATGGTTGTTGAACATCTATTTGAAATTTCCAAAATATAAGGTGGACTACTCCCTTGAAGGATAATTATCAAAATCATTAAGCAAAGCACATAAACTTGGACCACTCCCTTGAAGGATGGTTTAACAAGAATTTGTCAAAAGCATAGCAATTTCTCATAAGCTTCTTATATCAATCAACTTCCCATATACATTAATTATCAAAAGTCCCATTATCATAATAATAAAAAACAAAATAATCTTAAAAGCCACAATCATCTCTTAAAATAACATAATAAGGTGAAAGCTACAATTAGCCCTCACAAGTAGACTTCTCGCATCGATTAATTTACATAATTTAACATAGGCTTGTTTACCCTGGTTCTTTGGAAACCTATAGAAGAGGTATGCTAATCTCAGAATAAGGTTCTATTTTCACCCATCTTTCCTCCATGCATCATAAATCAAGGGATTTTTCAGCTCATTTGACACTTCATGATCAAGGCACATTTTTAACCCACTAACAGACACACAAAAATCATTTGAAGGGCTTAAGTTCATTAAGCCAATCCACTTTAATTTTATTTTCTAGTCCTCTTTAATGAAGAAGCATTGTTCCCTTTTCTTATCCTATTGTGACTAGTGGATTTTTCCATTACAACATATGTCTCTTGGTTATCTTCATTGTCTGTCCATCTTGTGATATTGATTAAACCTACCTAATGCATTTTTATTTAAACCACATTATTAATAGAGCATAATCATAATCCAAAGCATAAATAATAAAAAAAACCACAAAAATTACCATCACAAACATGGATAAAGAACTATAAAACATCATAAGCAATAAATCAACCAACTATTACTTTTCACCACATTTAAAAGTCTAATGAAGTAAAAACTCATTTAAATTTTTTGGAATCCTATCTAGTATAAAAATCCATAAATATAATCACATGCATAACTAAGTACATCATCATCACTATATAAGCATCATCCATAAACCAAAATCACATCATGAATATCATAAAACATTAAATCAACATCATATAAACATCATAAATCATCTCATAAGCATACACCTTGAACCATGAGCCATAAAAAAATAAGATAACATCAATATCAAACATCACATCATGTCTAATAAATATCAAATACTACATTTAATAATGTATAAATCTCTATCAATGCATGTACATCTCACCACATCATCATGTAGGATAGTATCAAAATAATGCACATCTATCATGCCATGTATCATGCCCCTAGGGTACCACTACCACTAGCCCCTCTTGGTCCTAAACATATACCTACACTACCATATGGTTTTAGTCCTCTTGGGATGCCAACCTATCCTATCACTCATGTGGCCCATTGATTGGGAGTCACCATGATGGCCCCACCTACTAAACTAGCTCTATATTCACCCCATCAAGGCTCCAATGGACACTATGCCAGTAGTATAGCCTCATAGTATCTCAAATCCTTAATCATGGCCAAGTATCACACCATAAGAATAGTACCAGGTGGCCTTGTCAGTGTTTCCATAACTCCTACCCTATACCTTAGTTTATCTCTCTCTTGAGTCATTAACCTAAGGGAGATCCTCACCTAATCTCTCTCTCCTATCAACATGGAAACTTGACCTTGTAAAGTGATGATCTACCCCTATAAGTTGGAAACCTATCCCTATAATTCTATGATTTATGCTTATGTAACTACTAGTATTGCTCTATCCTGTCCCTATACATGTGGACCCCCTCTATTGGAATTTACATCCATGGCCTATTAGCCCCCATCATCCCATCTAATATTAGCTACTACATAGAAGTCTTGGTACCATGATGCATAGACATCAACAATGCTAACATCATCTATCCCTACTCTAATAGGTAGTTCCTCATGATCCAAAACTACATCTTATTGTTGAGGCTCAAGTAGAAAAAAATCCACATCCTCCATCCTATATCTAGGAGATAGATTAGGAATCCCCTATATGAGACCAAACTACCTCCAAACTTGATCAAATGGAATAATCTCCATCTTCCCCTCTCTCTCTACCCATATATCCATCTCCAGCTCTAAAAAGATAGAGTATGATAACTATAGATGGCCCACCTAGGCTATCTCCCATATGGTATCTAGACCACATCACCTACAACTAAACCCTCAAATGTATCTTGGAACTAGTTAATATCTCTTATACGTCCTCTATTAATTATCAAAGCATAATCTCCCCTCAATCTTAAGAAAGTGACTCTATAATCCACCTATGCATAGCCATCCCATGGTAATCCCAAGGGTCTCAACACCTAAATGTACTTGTATGCCTAAAAATAGTGCACAAATCTAACACTGATCTCATATCATCTATGAGATTTGAATTCCTAGAGATCCATATATATCTATACTAGTAAGATTACTACCCACCTAAACAAAGTTATCCTAAAAAAATATCTACCAATGATACCAATAGTAGAGAGGGAAAGCATCCAATACTCAAATTTAGTAATAGAAATCAAGACACAACCATCATCATCATCATCAGGTATCTCTCATCTGGATCCCTCTAGTATAATTTACCATAACCAAAACGACCTGAATGTCACCTCATATAGTCCTAATCCTCACCATATAATAGCTCCATTTAATCATCCCTCTCTTTAGACTCAATGTGGTAAATTTTATCCCCTTAGATTGATAGTTGCATGATCCTATATACATCCTCTAAAATAATGGTAATCTCTCCCATTATTAGTAGGAAGGTGTTAGTGGATGGATCCCATCTCTCAATGAGAGTCACTATCATGAACGCATCTCATGGTAAATATTGATAATGTCATATGGATCCCAAGCCAACCTCCTCCATATGCATCCAATCATCACTAGTCATCCCTCTATGGACCTCAATGAAGATCCTTAATACCTGATCTCTAATCTGGATCTGGTCTCATGCTTGCAAGATAATCACATTAACATGCACTTAGTTTTACAAATCAAGCTTAGTAGTAACCTAAACTTGCCTTTTTCAACATATTACATCTATATCATTACCTCTAGTAATCGATGAACATCTACCCTACCTGGTAAATTTCAACACTTTCCCTAAACTGATCAATCTAATACCTCGCTCTACCTAAGCAACCATTTTTTTCCTATCCTTACATTGACTTAACCTTTTTTTAACCATTCAAAACCTTTATAAAAATCATTTTCAAAAACACAAATTTAGATACCTTTTCCTTAAACTTTTTATTTAACCACCCTCCCTAAATAACTCAACTGTCGATGGTTCACCTAAATTGTCAATAGTCTAGTAGGCTTATTTTTCCTGATGCTTGACTATTGATGATCACATGTGATCATCAATGGTTAGGTCAAAAAATTGATGATCACTATGTGTGACCACTAGTAGAAAAAAATTGACCTTACTCTTCTAAAAACTACCAAAAAACTAGAATTTTACACCTAAACTACTTAAATCTATCTTATAAACTACCCTCAACCCAACCAATCCATCAATTTCAAATTTTACCAATTAATTTTCTTGAGTTTACTCAAAATGTAAACCTAGGTCAAATCCCCCATAACCCTATCAAACTAACCACAAACCATCAAATTTAACCAATTAGTAGACCTAATCAACTAATCTATGAATTCAAAGCAACCCCTACCTAATTCTTTGAGTGATGTCAAGATTAGAGCCCACATCCTATTTCTCAACCATGTCCTCATCCACCCTACATCATTTATCCCGATAAATATCCTCAAATAAAACACCTCTCACCAATCACAAAAATACACCTTAGATAAATGCCTAGTCAACTCTCAATAAATGCCAAAATATTTGATCATTATTTACACAAAAATATTGAAGGTTAATAAGAAATAGTGAAAATGAAATATCATTTTCAATTTTTATTATTCAACCATTTAAGGTTCCACCTTGACCATCAATGGTCAGGGTAACCATCAATAGTCGACCCTTGGGACCCTTGACCATTGATAGTTAGGGTCCCACCCATTTAAACTTTTTATAACACCTCACCTAGGTGCCAACCTTTGAAAATGACCTTTTTCCCACCTAAAATTTTGGAGATTACCCTTCTCCAACCCACCATTTGACCATGTCCACCTTAATGTTGGTCATTTTTGGCTCAGACTATTACATATTTTATGATGACTATGCTTGGTCCCTTTGAATGCATCGACTGACCTTGCCATGTTGACCATTTACATTTACACCACCTAGTGCACAAATAGATCATTTGTGTCTTCTCAAGAGCACTTATAACCTTGGATTCCCATGAAGCTTGACCCATTTATGTTTTTCAAAGGAGCACTTCCTACCTTATATACCTATAGAAACACTAAACCTACCTATGAGACTTACGTCTATGAGTGTTACTAACTACCATGACTACATATGATCACATGATTCACTTGTCACTTGTCCTTTTTAACAATAAATTTATTATTTTTACCAACATTGGTAACTTTGGTCTTTACATGACCTTGACTATCACACTTAGTTGAATTTTATGTGCAAGTTTTTATTTCAAATTCCAAACATTCTTATCACCCACCTCATGACTCACCATATACCACTTATCAAACCTACACCTAATTCTATTCTTCCTAATTAACTCTCAATTTGAGGGGGAACACCTCCTCTCACACATGAGGTAACCAAACCTTTGACCAACATTAGTTTTTATTCTACATCTAGTTGATTCAAAATAACATAACAAAAAGGGACAATATGTAGACACCAAAAATCCACACAATACTATTTTTAATGTTGAAAATACCCCTAGACTACCTAGGACCCCCTTGAGACCAATTTCACCCTTTAACTACTAATTGAGCCTAACCATAATCATTTTATCTAACTAGCTTAACCTATTTTACTCACCTCTTTACCTTCACCCTCAATCATCGATGGTCAAGATGACCACTGATGATCACCTTGAATATCCATGGTCAGGGTGCACCTCCTTAACCAAAAGCATGCAAACCACTTTCTTTAATTTTCTAAATTTAAGTTGTCTAAATCCTATTATGAGCCTTTGCATGGACAATTTATAATTAGACAACCTAATTGAACCTTCACTTCTACCTCTTACTTATGCCTATAAGAAGAGAGGAGCTGGGAGGTGAAATCCATCTATAATTATTATCATGAGCTTGTGCATCTATGAGTTTCTTTCTTTTAGGTCAATCACCATCAGCAATCTAGCAATCTTATTAGAGAGATGACTTTCTGCCATCTCTCTATTTAGTTCCTAAGTACCGTTACTATATCAAAATTAAACTAAATTCCATCAACAGATCAACTACCTCAACCATCACCTGATCAACTTATAGTAAGACAAGTACTTTTTTCTCAGCATTCATTTACTTTATTTTCATTTTGTAATAAAAAAAAGTCATACCCACCTCTTAGAATCCAACTTTTGGATCTCATTAATCAGCCTTAACTATTGATGGTTGAATCAATCATTGATATTCTATCTAGCTTTTGATGGTCACCTCAACCACTGATGGTCAACCCAACCACCAATGGTCACTATGGTAGTGAAAACCTACAAGTTAATTTCACCTACCTATACCCAATCAAACCTAATTTTCTATGTTCCTACTTGTTCACAAACCCCTATCTAATTTTTTTAAGTAGACCCCAACTCCCTAACACTAATATTAATTAATTTATCACTAATTTAATTTTTTCTATTCTATTTTATAAATAATCATTCTTGTGTTTATTTTTAGTATCTTGTGGTTCATTTATGCAATTACTTTCCTATTTTGTTTATAAGCTTAATTATTTAAGACATATGGATTGTTAATCGCTAAGGAAGCTCTTACTTCTGGGATCTAGATATTTATAGGAAATCCACTCAACTATTCATCTAATAAAAAAGTTTTCTTCTCTGATTTCTTAAATTTTAGTTCATCCTCCCAATCCAAATAGGAGTTCTTCATAATCTTTTGATTTCAACACATGCACAATCAATCAAGTTTTTAAACCATACCCATATTGAGTTTATTTTCTCTATTTATTTAGAACATAGGTAAAAATTCATTGAAATAGAACCATGGGATGGAATTGAGGGTTTCATGAGTCTAAATATAAATTCAAGTATCTCCAAAAATGTGATTTGTACCTACAAGTAGGGGAAGCATATAGATAGGGTCAACTTACTAGTCAAGCCTAACCAAGTAAGGATATGTTTTATGGTGAAAACATGGGTCATAAGAGTTGGAAAACATTGTGAATGTTATCATCATGGTATAAAACATATCAAAAGGCCCTCATGATATTATAATAAATAGAGAGATACCTTTGAGGATGCATAAACATAGTCCATTCCTTAAACCATTATGCCCAGTCCACTCCACACAAGTTTGTCTTGGGTCTTAAATTTTTTGGAAGGTAAGATAACCTATTAAAGGGATAAAAATTGGTAAAAATCACATATATAACTTTAATAATCCCCTCAATCATTCATTTGGTCTAGGGAAATAGGCTAAGTTCCCTCTATTTTGTCTTAGATAGAGAGCACTCCCCTTGGGTGCAAATTTTGCAGTCTTTAAGAAAGGAGATAGAACGATAAGCCAAAAGATAAAGAGGAACTTCAAAAATGTGTAGTAAGATTTAATACACATAAAAAATAATTAGGAACCTTTATAATAATGGAGAATAATACCAGGGTATGCTACACCCTCAAGTATGCAAGCAGGCATGTCAAGCATAGTTTAGGCCTAAAGCCAAATGAAGAACCACTTTCACTTCTATTATGATATGAAAATTATAATGGATTAGATAATTTATATGGGGGAATAATATAGGTATATAATCTATTGGGATGTATGGAAATACATCAAAAATTCATTTTGGGCTTTAAGACAACTCAGGCCTATTAGGCAAGGTTTAAGATTAGAGTTCAAATGAGAACTCAGCTTCAATTCTACCATGAGATAAACTTTATAACTAGTTATAACATGTTTATAGTATGAATTTTTAGGTTTTAAATATTTTGTATTTAATGATAAACCACAAATAAAGTCACTTTTGGCTCAGAGAAAATTTAAGCATGTAAGAAATGAGAAAACAAGCTCAATAAGCCAAGTTGAAGTGCTTACATATCCTTGAAGGATGTGCATGGGGATATAAGAAGTTTGGAGGTATTGAAAAAGATATTAAACTTTTATTTTTTTGAATTTATTGGTAGTTCCAATGTCAGGGCTTTATGAACAAAGCTTAAGAGTGAAAATGGCCTAAAACCCTTGCAAACCCTTGGATAAAGACTTGATGAAGGAAATGAGGATGGTGAGCTAAAAAAATGGCATAGTTTTCTTATAAAAATTATTAGAGGTTGTATAATACTTATTCAAGATCCCTAACATCAGGATTAGTTATATTAAATTGTATGGATGGAGTAAAAAATAGGGTTTTCTTGACTATTTTTTGCATTATGCAGGTTATAAGAGGTTTAAAGAGATGAAAATCACATGGAAGGGAATATTAATAATTAAGATAAATACAAATGTAAATTTAATGCCTCAAAAAAACTCTTAAGTGTGCCTACCAGAGCTCTAATCTCAGCCAATCAAAATTGTCATAATGATCATGGTGATGAGAAGTGTGAAAACTTCAAGTGGATGGATTTTTAAGGTCTACATAAGTAATCTAAGGCCATGGAGGGTATTTAAAAGTGTTAGACACTCCATTAAATGGATTTTCATGATAAAATAAATCTAATTTTGAGGCCAAGTGTGAAGGGTGACTAAAAAAGGAGTTTTTTAGATTGCAGATAGTGATGTCTCACTTCTAAGAGATTACAGATGAGTAGGACTACAATAAATACATGGAGAGGCATGTTTGAAACATTTCTCTCTCATTCAAATATTCATAACTATCCCTATTTATTTTTGGGACATTCAATAAAAGGTGAATAATGGAGGTATTTTTTGTAGCCAGTAAAGAGAATTTCATGCCACTTTTCATGAGTTTCATGATTTAGGAATCCATTTGTCTCTTCTGACCTTGCATGGTATATTTCACATATACTTATAATGAAAATTTAACTCATTTTCTTATATTTATAAGTGTCTTTTGAACTTTGGACTTCTCTTTTCTCCTCTTTCTCTCTCAAGTTCTATAAGAACTAGCCATTTTGGCCTTTGTAAATTATGCTCCACCTGAGTATGGTAAAGCCATGCTCATTTTCATACCATGGATCAATAAATAATACTAATTTTTAAATCTTCCATGACTAATCATAGTTTTTTAATTTGGATTATTGGTTTTTATTAGTGATAACTTGTTTCTTTAGCATTATTTTTTCATTTTCTCACCTATTTATAATTGGAAAGCTTATTCTTGCAGGTCATGTGAAGTGTTATATTGATGTGTCAAGGTTGAGTGAGTTAGTCTATTCAAATGGTGCCATATTAGGCCTATTGACTAGTCATCCTATCCTAAACATTCATCACAACCTCATAATAAAATATTGATGTGAGAAGATGCAGATTGGAGAAGTGTATGTCTGGTTAGTCCCTTGCTATTATGTGTAACATGTAGCTGGTTGGTAGTCATCAATAAATTTGGTGTATTACCTCCCTTAGGATAGTTTTATTTTATTTTTCTCTCCATTTTTCTTCATAAAGTTTAGGTTTAGTAGTGATCTACAAGTTTTACATCAAGGGAGCTATCCCTATCTAGAGAATCACCTCATTATTAGGCTACCCATATCCTAGAGGTGTTTCAATTATGCCACTTGGATGAGGATGGTTGAGACATCTCCTCAAAGGGTGAAAATCCAAGTGACAACACTTTCAAGGCCACAATTAGTGGTTAAGGCACTTAATCACACTAGGATTACACTACCATGGAATTTTTTACCAATGTTTCACACACACCACCCTAACATGGGAGAACTACATGGAGTTTGATCCCTCTTTGAAATATTGATATGTAAGGAAAACTCAAAACAAAGGGTTTATAATTCAACCACGACTTTAACCACTAACCCATTTTTATCTCTTTATTTAATTTATCATATTGATCCATTGATTTAGGTTTACAAGTGAAGGAGAATATATACAATAGCTTTCATAAAGGATCAAAAACTCCTACATAGTCCACATAACACAAATACTAAGGTGAAACTATTATATAAAAATTAGGATCTTCATCACCTATAATACATTGGTTGTCCCTAGGGATAATAATTCACTAATTTTCCTATCCATTTATAGTGATCCTATATAGAGATCCCACAAAACCCTATTAGTTAGTCAACATAGACTCTTAGTCAGTTTAAGTCTCTTATATAGTTTTGCATTCTTTTTTTCATGCTAAGTTTTATTTTTTTAGTACCTTTTTATTTTAGTATATTTATAAATATAGTAAGTTACAAATAATTTTATGTCATTTATTTAATATTTTTATCATTCTAATTTTATACAATAGTTTATCTTATCTGAGCAATTAATTCATTTTATTTTCCAATTCTGATAAAATAATTATATAGTCATTATTAACTCCAAAGTTTTATTTTTAGTGTTTAATCACTTGTCTTATCATACTTTATTATTGTTTAATCTTTGAAAAAAATCATATGATTTTCATAACTTGCTTGTTTATTTTAATCTAATTAGTTGTGATTATTTTCAATATGTTTATTACTTGTTTAGGTATACTTTAATGTGTATTACATGTGCTTAATATATTAATTTATATTTTTCATGTATTTTTAATTAGCTAGCTATTAATTATACATTGTATTATTTGATTTTATAGTTTAGGTCATTTTTTTACAAATAATCTATACATTTTAATTTCTTTATCAATTTTGAATTAGATCAAAAATTTATCCCGTGAGTATTTGAATAAATGTAAAATCCCCTTTTTATAATTAGATTATTTTTACTTTATTTGTATCATAAATGGCATGTATGTCATTTGTATTTGATTATGTGGATTGGATGATGAATATTTATTTTATTTTTATATAAAAAATAGTGATGAACTAAAGGTTGTTAAGTAGTTTTATTATTTACTTTAGTTCAAGCAATGTTGAAATTATATGTCATGAGTATTTGACATAATTTTGAATTTAGATATTATATGATGTTGATTGATATCTTATTGTAGTTAATTACTAATTTGTTTTTATTAATTAGTTGTAGGATAAAATACCCTTGGGTTAAAAGGAGAGCCTCATTAGAGAGAGGATGATAGATGCGTATAGTATGAATATTAGAGAGAGAAGTTGTGTATACATTTGAACATCATGTTAGTTACCTTGATTTAGTAAATTACCTTGGACTTATTATGCCAAGTTTGGGTATGTTCCTTAAGGTCATAAAACTTTCATTTTATATTTATGTCATCTATGTATTTTTATTACCTTAACCTATATTTTGTATAAGGATGTGTGTGGCTAACATAACCCTTTACCTTGTCATAACACAATTTACTATGTTTTCATATTGTTACTAAAGTTATCCTATGGAGTGAATGATGAGGAACATAAATTTTCCTCAGATTAACATTAAATTTTACTTATAATTATTATGGTTTCATGATATTTCCACCCCTTAAACTCATACTCTATTGATATGCACATTCATTGTAGATAATATATAAATGCAAAGTTGATCTTGGTTTAATATGTGATCTCTAGATTTAATAGAATAATTTAATGTTCTAATGTTTGTATATTATTAACCATGAATAAATTTAATAAGTATATTATTTCTATTTTTTCACCTATATACACTATGTCAAGATCAACCATAGCCACCTGTTGACTAACACCAACCATCCACAAAAATTGGTTGTGTCATCCCTTAATAATGATTGTAGATGACTATCTACCAAATCATGAATGGTTAAGATAAATTATCATTTAAAACCACTCCATGAATATTTCATAAGAATAAATAATAATGTGTTAAGGTGGAAAATTGTTGCAAATCTGTGATGATTCCATTGTACCACCATTGGTTGTCTTCACATTACAAATAATAGTTATGTTCTTAAATATATTTATATCTATTTATATTATATAATAGTTATCTTATTTTGATATCATATTTTTAAATTTTAGGATTTCATATCAATTAATTATAACCCCACATATTCTATGTAAATAATAGTTTTACGCTATAGAAGTAGCTAGAATTTAGAATAAAATTTTTGGACAATAGAGAACTAGAGCAGAATATTATAATCAAAATGTAAAAGACCTATAGAACTTCCTTTATTTATAAATATAGGTTATCAATAATATCATTTTTATTGATTTAATTATATATAAAATATGAATAAATTAAATCTCTAGTTCAATCATAGCATGGCCCACTCGTGAAGATTTGGTGGTCTTATTTTCCATCTATTAGTTACCTTATCTAATTTTGTGTGAGTATTTCATTCATATTTCATTTATACACATATTTACTTTCCTTTTCATATTTAATTTAATTTAAATAAATTTAAATTTTTTGTATTAAAATTATGTGTGAATACTTTAAATTTCATCATGTGGGAAACTTTCAAAGTTAGATTAACATGTCAATTACAAATTTTACTTTCCTATACATTATTTTCTGAGAAGGTTGTGTTTAATTTCTTATAATTTCCTTTTAAAATGTGTTTAATTTTTTCAATATTGTTGACTTTAAATCAAATTTTATAGTAAAATAAGTTTTTTAAAGTAGTTTAGTTATGCATATACATTGATGACTCCTTACAAATTTATTTGCCCCTAGGTTGACAATTAAGTTAAGGTTCATACAATTTATATGTTATAATTCTACCTATTTGGGTACTCTCCCTAGGTTTAAAAAGGTTTAAACAATCATATAAATAGAAATGGGTTTTATGTTCCCTAAATTTTTGGTGCCATTGCTAGGGAAGTTTGAAAAAAAAAATAAGCTCTTGAAAAATAATGAATATATTTATTGCTTTATAGATTAAATTTATTTTTTATAGAAGTATAAATTATAAATCATAAATAATTATCGTTATTAACCTTATGTAGTGTTGATAAGTTTGGTCATTGATGTAAATGTCAAGGTTTATGTCATTTATTTCAATATGTATCTATTAAATATGCATGATGAAGTGGTATGTGATAAGGAAGCCATGTGACAAGAGAGAATTTGAATGCAACCTATTATCTCTCTGTTGAGAGAGAATTTGAAGCAACCTATTATCTCTATATTGAGAGAAAATTTTAAGTAAAACTAATTATTATGAGTTTTATTTCAAGGTTCAGTACAAGGTAATCATGTTTTATTACTAGTCCTTGAGTACAAGGTTCTTGAGAAACTTAGTCATAACAAGCATAGTCATATCATGAGCATGTGCATGATGAACATGGAGAGGTACGTACATAGGTATGATATTGTCTAAATAAAATAAAATAAATTTGATTAATGTTTATAAGCATAAAATAATGTTTCAAGAACAGTTTCCAAAGTTTTCAAGTGTTTGAACCTAGAAAGAGACTTGAGAAGGCTTGTACATAGGATGCCTCGTCTTATGCATGAAGGAGCATGGTGGAATAGTGATATGGATGAACAAAGGAATAACATGATTTATTAGGTTTTTTTATAATTAATATGAGGAATTATATCACTCATGAGAGTATAATAGTGAGACTACATGGGTAGGACCTACAGACCTAGCATGTAACTAGACTAGTTCTAGACCCTGCTTGACCTAATTAAGTGTCATGAGGTATTGCTAAGGCATATAAAGAATTTATATAAATTTTTGAGCATGGTAATATGTTTTATGAAATGTATATGAGGTTTTTATATCTTTGATAATGTATATAATTTCTATTTCAAGGCCTAATGTGACTTGCAAATTAAGGCCTAAAGAGCAAAGAGAGAGATGGTGACTAGATGGCGTATCAAGATCCATTTATAAGGTAATAATTATCATTTTATAATTTTCAGTGGTGTGATATTTTTTAATAGTTGTTTTCACAAATTTTTAGGTCATGGTTTGTAGATTAAGTGAATAAAAGGTGTTTTAAGGTCTTTCATGTATGTAAAATGAAGGGTTCTCAACATGAGAATTTTCAAGTATTCATTGGCATGTGTAACATATGAATGATAACCTAATACATTAATATTATATGGGTAATTTTAATATCTAAAATTTCTAATTATTGGTTTCTATAATAAAGGGTTAAGATTTATGAATGATTGTTAAGACTGGAAGATGGCTTAAACCCTCAAAGAACCCTAAAAGTGACTTGATATGAAATATCTTATTCTAAAGTGATCTTAATGGATTGGTATGTATATTTAAGATATTTGATAATGTATTAAACTATTTGAGGCACCTCCAAGTGTGATTTATTTTTTAGGTGAGTGAGTAGACCCTATAGGAAAGGGCTCATTTCTTAGAGATTTGTTGTAGCAATCAGAATTGACCAAGTCAAAGTTGCTAAATGGATGAAGATTGAATATTTAAACTTGTATTAGATGTAAATTTTAGTATCATGTTATACCTATATATTGTGTTAAACTAGTCATACAATTTGACCTATTGCTAACAAGACTAATGGTGCACATAATGAGAAAATCAGGCAGAAGTGAGAAGTTGATTAGGAATGTGTTATCATGGATTGGGAATGAATACAAGTTCATGGATAAGTTTTTAAATAACTTTAATACATTTTCATGTTGTATATATGTTATTTATGTTAGTTTATATGGTGAAAATGTTACTTATAAGATGACTTGTCTAATACAGATGAGATAGTGAAGGTGTAAGGTTGTGAGATTGGTTTGTAAGACCAATATTTCCATATGAACATGTTATATATCCATATTATATTATTATAATGATATTATAACATAATACAAATTAATTTAAATTCTATAAAAGTTTATACACATGTGTACAAAGTCATTATCACCATGACTATGTTTAAAGATAAACTGACATATCTGGGTAAGCAAGTTGTAGTGATGAGTTGGAGGATATTTGAAATAATATGAAGAATAAAATGAATATTATGTTTTTTTATGAAATAAATTTCATATAAATTCTTTTAAAAATCTTTGAAATCAGTGAAAGTGATTGAAATGGTAAAGCCAAAATGGGTTGACTAGTTCAGGTTTGACTGTGTATACTGAAGACTAAAGATTAGTCTGCAAGACCAATATTTGGATTGATACCTTATGATATTTTTATTATATAGATATTTAAAATAATATATTTAAGGTTTTATAGGTCATATAAATTATTATTTCAAGTATTTAATATCAAGTTTTCTTAACTATGTTTTGAGGCTAATTGGCAGTTCTGAGTGGACTACTTGCAGAAACATGTTTGGGTTTTCCCGAAGTTGTGAAGTAAAAAAAAATATGGTGATAATACTAAGGTTATTAATATTCTCAATATATTTTTTTCCATGATTTTTTGGAAAAACTATGCTTTTCTTTAGTTGTTTGAGACACATTTTCTAAGTATGCATAGGTCTAATATGAATAGTACTAATTGCGTGCTTCAAGTAGTGGTTTGAGTAAAAAGTGTCATGGAAAAAATATGATCCTATATTGGGTATATTTTAATGTCATATAATGTTTTATTTACATGTGAAGTGTTTTAAGGTGTTCAATTGAAGATAAAGTGTAACTTGTCCTAGAACAAACCTAATGGGATTAGGTCTTTATGAGACCTAAAGATGAGATAAGGCCTAATTAAGATATGTCAGAACCAAAAGGAATGAAATAAAATTTTATAAATTTCTATGATATTTATTAATATCCATACCATGGCCAACCTAAGAGGGTAAGGGTGTTTTTCTAACTAACAAGGATATTAACAAGTGACTTTTATAAATACTAGGCAATTTTAGGCCTATTGAGTGAGTAAAAAAAAAGAAAATAAGATAGCATACTTGTGAGTATAAGGTCTTATATAAAATTATAAGAGTGAATAATATTATTTATGAATATTTTATATAGGTTTTTAATATGAGTAATAAGGTCATATGACCTAATAACATCAAGAAGAGGGATAGTTGAACAAAGAAGGCTCGAGACCTATTTGAGAAAGTTAGGAGTATGTGAAGAAATGAATAAGGAGATCATCATATATTGTATAATAAACAAGGTATTATAAATTTTATCAAATTTTTTATGTTTTTGAGTTTGTTTTTATTCATTTAATGGGGTAAGTGCCTCCTTGTAAATGGGTGTTTGCTAAAGCCTAGCTAAGTTGGTGCTTAACTAGTTGGGGTTGGTGCTCTATGTGAAGTGGGTGATTCATTAAATTTGATGTTTTTATTATATTAATGTAGTAAATTTGAATATATCATTATTTTTTCATCCCCTTGAGGGTTTCCCACATATATGGTGTGTTGATTTATGTAATCTTGTTTCATGCTTGTACAGTTGATTATTTATGCATTGCTTGATCTCTATGTTGATGATTGCTTAAATAGAATTGATAATAAAGTTTTGAAGACTGATTCATCCTCCCTCTCATTAATTTTACTTCCAAAATTTGGTGTTATATCATTTTCATTTTAAATAAGTCTAAAAACCTAAAGTATATCCTAGAAACAAGGATGGCTAGTCAACAAGCTCAAGGTGGTTTTTATACCATTAAGGATCCATTATTCAATGGATCTAATTATTACTTATAGAATGTTATGATGAATATATATTTGATGTCTCAAGGTCATGATATCTAGTAGTTAGTTTTGTATGGCTATAGTTCTCCTCCTATTCTACCAACTAATGCAACAGGTATGAAATCTAGTGAAAATAACTCCAAAGAAATGAATGTCATTCTTTGTGGCCTATCAGAGGTAGAGATTGTGAAGGTAATGAAATATGAATTAGATAAAGAGATATGGGAAATTTTGAATAAAATATATGGATACACCAATGTGAATATGGCCAAGTTGTATACCCATTGAAGATAGTTTGAAACCTTGAAAATGAATGAAGATGAAACCATTGCATATTACATATTGAGGGTTGATGAAGTTGTTAATGTCAATAGAGGATTAGGAGAAGAATTGAAATAATATAATGTTGTTAAAAATGTGTTAAGATCACTAAATCCTAAGTTTGACTCTAAGGTGTCTGTAGTAGAAGAGATGCAAGACTTGGATAAGCTAGAGATGGAAGAGCTTCATGGCATCTTGACTGCCTATGAAATGAGAACAAATAAAGGAATACCTCCCAAGAAGGAATCAACTTATAAAGTTGAGAATAAATAAAAATCCAAGAAGGTCAAGGAAGAGAAATGTTTAGATTTTGATGATGATAAACTAATAGCCATGTTTACAAGGAAATTAGGATTTGGATTAGGTAAGTACAAGGGTAAGTTGCCCTTCAAATGTTTCAACTATGGCAAGATTGGTCACTTTTCATCCAAGTGTCCTAATAAGGATAAGAATGAGCATGGATAACATGATGAACATCATGAAGATGATAATAAGGTCTATATTCCTAATAAAAATAAGGAGTTCAAGAAGTATGATGGTAGGAAAGGAATAGTAAAGAACAAGAGAAGCTAATACATTAAACAAGATAACTCTTTTGATGTAAGTGACTCAAGTGCATATGATAGCGATGGTGGTAGTAATGAACCTGAACATGATAATAATGAAACCTTGTTCATGGCTATATAATCAGATAATGAGGTTTGCTAAAATGGGAAAGGCCTTATGGTTGAATGTAGAGTTAGATGAAGAAGAATATAAAGTGAACCTTGAGGCAAAATTGGTAAGTGACTTAGAAGATTTGAAGTTACAAAGGATAAATAATCACAAACTAAGATCACTAATTAAGGACTATGAGGAACATATTGGATTGTTTGAATAAAGGTTAAGTAATACTTCTAAGGAGTATGATGAGATCATCAATCAAGTTAAGGCACATATGGAGGTAATCAATTCAAGCCTAAAGGATAAAGAGGAATAATTCATCATGTATAAAACTAAGGTATAAACCCTAAAATATAAGTTAGCTTAAACATATATAAAGGTGGAGAGATTTTTTGAGTTTGAAAAGGGCACTGAGGCTCTAGATGATATCTTGAGTAGTCAAAAGTTTTTAAGTGATAAAACAAGTATTGGTTTTAAATAATACCAAAAGGTGAAAGTTAAAATCAAAGAAAAGGCTATTGAAAATAAGAAAATCAACATGTAAATACCTATCAAATAACTCAATGCTATAAGGTATACCAATTCATTCAATGGTTATTTTTTTGTGTGTAGTTAGTTTGGTCATAGAGCAAGAGAGTGTAGAAGACCCTGTAAGAATGAGTACTCATGGGACTATAGAAGGAGTCAAAATTCACATCAGTCAAGAGGTATGTATAAGGTGGTTTGATATAGTTTTCATAAGGTAGGACATATTTCAATATTTTGTCCTAATATAATTAGGTCATCAAGTCAAAATAGGAAGTTTGAAAACCCTATAGTGCAAGAAATAAGGCAAATGAATGTATAGAAACCAAATATAATAAAGATGGGTCATGATCAGTCTATAATACTAAGTGGACTATTTTATGTGATAGAACATAATTAAGATGTGAAATATAGTTATTAATGTCTATTGTCATATCACATTGATGATCAATTGGTTGATGAAGAGATCAAACATATAATGTCAGTCAATCCTAAAAAGATATTGAAGGACATTCAATCATGTGAGAGTATGGAGATATAGGAATCTCTTAAAAATGTTATGTTTTAGCTATCTATGGAAAGGGGTGACTTGATTAGGCTTTATGAAGACACTCTTATATTAGTAGAAGCATGGTGGACATTTAGACTAAGGGGGAACTATTCATGTTGATGACTAAGCTTGATCTATGTTGAAAAGAAGACTTGTGTTCTGAGTTCATCTAAAGGAGGCATGCATGAATTAATGGGGATAATGTTCCTACATTAATTCATAACTTGTTTTATAATAAGGTGTGATGTTAGATGGAAGTTTTTTGAAGAGCCTTTATCATTAATGTCAAAGGGGGAGAAGGTTCAAGAAGGGAGTTTAACAAGATCAGGGGAGATGAGAGTGATTAATTTAAAGATTATTTTTACATAAATGACAAAGGAGGAGTTTTTTGAGAAGTGTTTTCATTGATTTAAATGTCAATTTTGATGTAATTTATGTCATGATGCATCTGGTAAAGATGCATGGTGAAGTGGTATGTGACAAGGAAGCCATGTGACAAGAGTAAAAAAGAAGGCAACCTATTATCTCTATGTTGAGAGAGAATTTATAGGAAAACTATTATATCTTTATTGAGATATAATTTGAAGGAAAACTAATGCATTTTTTTTTAGGTTTATGTCAAGTTTTAGAGGTAAACATGTTTGAGTACTATTCCTTGAGTATAAGGTTTTTGAGAAGCCTAGTCATATAATGAGTATGTGCATGATGAGATGGAGAGGTATGTACATATGTATGATATTGTATAAATAACATAAAATTCATGTGATTAAGGTGTAGAAACATCAAATAATGTTTCAAGATAACTTTCCAAAGTTGTCAAGTGTTTGAACCTAGTAAGAGACTTGAGAAGGCTTGTGCATAAGATGCCTAGTCTTGTTCATGAAGGAGAGTGGTGGCATAGTGAGATAGATGTATAATTGTATAGAAGGATATATGATTTTGTTTTATCATACATATTAGGCATTAAATCACTCATGATAGTCTTAGAGTGAGATTATAGGGATATGACCTATAGACTTAACATGCAAATAAACTAGTTCTAAACCTTGCCTGATCTAATGAGGTGTCATGAGGTATTTTCAAGGCATATAAAGAATGTATGAAAATGAAGAGAATGTTAATATGTTTTATGAAATGTATATTAGGTTTTGATAGATTTTATAGTGGATATAAGGTTAGTTTTAAGGCCTAATGTGACTTGGAAATAAAGGCCTAAAGAGCAAAG
Organism: Torreya grandis; assembly: GCA_037957365.1. Taxonomy (NCBI): domain Eukaryota; kingdom Viridiplantae; phylum Streptophyta; class Pinopsida; order Cupressales; family Taxaceae; genus Torreya; species Torreya grandis. The sequence continues at coordinate 3,155,351 of JARHVA010000782.1, read as the reverse complement.
AGAGAGATGGTGACTAGATGGGGTATCAATATCAATTTCCAAGGCAAGGATGAGCATGTGAGAATTTTTATTTGTGTTATAGGTTTCCCAAGGTGTGTTAAAATTTTTTGAGGTCATGTTTTTCATATTAAGTCAATAATAAGTGTTTTAAGGTCTCTTATGTACACAAAATGAAGGGTTCTCAATTCAAGAAAAACTTTCAAGTATTCATTGGCATGTGTGACCTCTACATGAGAACCTAATCCATTCATGGTATATGGGGAAGTGTCCTAAATAAAATTTAAAATAATTGGTTTTTGGAATAAGAGGCTAATATTTATGAATGATCATTATGGTTGAAAGATTGTTTAAACCCTCAAAGAATCCTGAAACTGACCCGATATGAAAGATCTTGTTCTAAAGTGACCAGAATGGATTGGTATGGATAGTTAATCTATTGGATCATGTATTAAAATCTCTTAGTCACCTATATGTCTGATTTTTTTGTTAGGTGAGTGAGTGGACCCTATAGGAAAGGCCTTATTTATTTGAGATTTGTTGTAGCACTCATATTTAACCAAGTCAAAGTTGATAAATGGATGAAGGTTGAATATTGAAAATTTTATTAGATGTACATGGTGGGTTTTGAGTAGGTTATATACATATAGTGTGATAAACCAATATTACAAGTTGACCTATTGATAATAGGCCTAATGATGTAGATAATGAGAAAACTAGGAAGAAGTGAGAAGTTGATTAGGAATGTGTTATAATGGATTAGGGATGAATAAAATGTCATTTATAAGTTTTCAATTACCTATAATACATGTTCATGTTATATATATGTTTTGAAGGAAAGTGGATATGATGAAAATGTTGCTCATAATTTGACCTGTCTAGTATAGATGAGATAGTGAAGGTGTAAGGTTGTGATATTGGTTTGAAAGAACAATATTTACATATGACCATGTTATCTATCAATTTGAGATTCATATAACGATATTATAATATCATATATGTGAATTTAAATTATCTAAAAGTGTCTACATAGGTTTTGAAAGTCATTATCACCATGACTATTTATAAAGATAAATTGGTAGATCTGGGTAAGCAAGTTGTAGTGATGAGTTGAAGGCTATTTAACCTAAGCTAAAGAATAAAACACATATAATTTTATTTTTTAATAAATTAATTTCCTATCCATTCTTTTCATAATGTTGGAATTTAGTGAAAATTATTGAAATGGTAAATCCAAAATGGGTTGACTAGTTTAGGTTTGACTGTGTATTCTAAAGACTAAAGATTGGTTTGCAAGACCAGTATTTAGAATTAGACCTTGTGATATTTGTAGTTGAGAGTGATATAAATATTTAAAATAATTTATTTAAGGTTTCATAGGTCATATAAATTATTATTTCAAGTATTTAAGATCAAGTTTCCTTGACTATGTTTTGAGGCTAGTTGGCAGTTTTAAGTGGGCTACTTGCATAAATGGGTTTGAGTCCTTTTGCCATAAGTTGTGAAATAAAAAATATATGGTGATGATCCTAAGGTAATGTATATTCTGAATATATTATTTTTTCCATGATTTTTTTGATAAATTATGTTTTTTCTTTAGTTTTTCAAGATGGATTTTCTAAGTATGCACATGTCTAATATGAACAATACTAATGGTGTGCTTCAAGTAGTGGCTTGAGATAAAAAAGTGTCATAGAAAAAATATGAGACTATATGGGGTATATTTGAATGTAATATGATGTTTTAATACCATTTTGAGTGTTTTAAGGTGTTTTAAGGAAGCCAAAGTGTAACTTATCCTAGAATAGGTCTAATGGAATTAGGTCTCTATGAGACCTAAAGATGAGATAAAGCCTAATTGAGATATGTTAGATCTAAAGGGACTAAAATAAAATTTTATCCATGATTATAATATGTCCTAAGATAAATTACATGGCTGAAATAAGAGAGTAAGGATATTTTTCTGATTAATAAGGATATGAACAAGTGACTTGTATAAATACTAAGTAATTTTAGGCCTATTGAGTGAGTTGAAAAAAGAAAATAAGATAACATATTGGTGAGTAGAAGAAGGTATTATGGACAATGATATGAGTTTATAATATAAGTGATGAAGCTTTTATATAGTTTATTCATATGAGGAATAAGGTCATATGACCCAATCAAGTTAATAACATGGCTAGTTGAGCAAAGAAGGCTAGAGACTAGTTTGAGAAAGTTAGGAGTGTGTGAAGAGATGAAGAAGGATATCATCATATATTGTATAAGAAAAATTTATTTTTAAGGTGATAAATTTTTTTAGGTGGCTAATTTGGTGCTAATTCACCTAAGGGAGTTGGTGCCTCCTTGTAAATGGGTGCTTGCTAAAGCCTAGCTGATTTGGTGCTTAGCTAGTTGGGATTGGTGCTCCATGTGAAGTGGATGCTTCACTAAAGTTGATTTTTTTATTATAGGACTATAGTCCATTTTCAAATATCAGTGGATTTTCATAACCTTGAGGATGTCCCACATATATGGTGTGTTTAATTGTGCAATATTGTTTCATGCTTTTATAGTCAATTGTTTATGCATTGCTTGATCTCTATGTTGATGATTACTTAAATGGAATTGATAAGAAAGTTTTGAATATTGATTCACCCATTCCTCTCTTAGTAATTTTTATTCCAACATGTAGGATAAGGAATAAAAACTAAAAAGGAAATATTGATTGGTTGCATTTAGTGTGAGAGATATCACTTGGGTAGATTCATGCCTAAGATATTGAAATTTTATATAGAATTGAAATATTATTTACCACATGCAACCACTACAAGTATCATGGGGACCTATATATATTCCACACTAATCACCTAAATCTTTATCAAAATAGGTTTTAGCTAAGATGATTTTGGTATAATGAATAAATAAATATAAAATGAAGGAACAAGAGAATCCTCACACTCCTAATAAATATTTTTTGGTACCATTCCATAGAGTTCTGATTGGTCCTCCTTATACCCAAGAGTATAGAATTCATCTCCTCCCACCCTCAACTAAACTTCTTTTAAAAATATAATATCAATCCCTAGTATCCCAAAAAAAACATAGACCAAAAATACTAGTTGATTTAGTAGTGTCATCTAAACTAAAAAATCAAAATGGCACATTTATTTAATTTCCAAAATAAATTCTAGTAGAATCTACTCCATCACCCCCATCCAAAAGAGTTTATTTTACCAAAAAAAACCCAAGGCTATAATCCATTACTTTCCTAATGTAAAAATAATTAATAGAGAATTGGAGATGTGGGTTTCAAAGGTCTTTGGTACACTTAAATTAGAACATCATGGGATATATTCTAGGAAAAATCTATGTTGATAAACCTACCACTTTAAAAATTCCCATCACCACCTCAATAAGTGTTTCACCTATAAATAACATCCCTCCATTTACCCTACTCAAATTCATAATGATGGAACATAAGGATCCTGATACATTTATTTTTTATTTTGACATCCTATGTCATAGTTACTACTCTAATAAATTCTCCCAAAAGCTAAAACTATTTCTAGTCGCTCTTAAATATTTAAGCATTTTTTAGTTCATAAGATTCGGTAAAGATGAAAATTCTACATATAAATATATGAAGTAAAAAATCCTTTCCAAACACCAAGAGTATTTCACAACAAAATACCTAGGGAGGTGACATTTTCATAATTTCACAAAAGGAATATGAACCAATGGAATACTATCTATAAATATTTCATTTTACCCTACAAAAGTATAAATAGAAAAAGATATACCAAGAATCTCTTAAACTAGTATTTTTGAGAGTATAACTAAAGATTGATTTGAAACCTTAGATATTATGGGTGGAGGTGATGTGTCTTAACTTTAATATGAATAAATCACCTAGTTGTGAATACAATACTCAAGATATACGATGAAGAAGACTTGATATAATAGAGCTTTACCATCATCATCTAAAGTTACCAATAGAGTATCATGGATGGAAGTTAACAAAATTTTCATGAAATTAAGTAGGATTTCAACAATCATATGGATACATAGTTATATACATTGCACACATGAAGAAATTAATAAGAATTATAAAAATATTTAAGGTTTATTAACATGATTGGCATAGGAATAAATAAGAATGCATACGTTAAAATACTTATAGAAAGGTGGAAATAATAACAAAAGAACACCTAGAAAAATAAAATTTCATGAAATTATAGGATATATATATTATTTCCTCTATATGTCAAAATGGAAACCATGGTCACCAAATGCCACTAGACCCTTCATTTTTTAGTTCAAAATTATTCCTAATAATTGGTATGAACCAAATAATTAGAACCAAATGAGCTAATATACACCCCAAACATCAATCTCAAGATAACTAATAGTATTATCAAGGCTAAACATGGTAGATACAAACTTAGAATATGTAGTGGAAACAATTTTCCAACCCATGGAAATAACAATGGATGGGAAATACACCTTGGCCCAATCAAACTCTTGCTTCCCACAATAATCAATGCAAAAATAGCCAAATTTAATACATAGAAACCACAACCAACAACTTCATTTCCCACAAAATTACATGCCCAATTTGTACCCAATCCCAACAATAAAATAGTTTAGCCTATATATAATAATGATATAGTGAGATATCCAACATATATAATGGGTTTCAATGATGTTAAAATTTTATTAGGGAAGTATATCCATAATATAGTCACTCCCATAATAAAATATCCCCTGAAGAGTTTCATCAACATGTAATGACCCACCCCCACCATCTAATAATGAACCCAACCTTGAATCAAGTACATCAAATAGTCTATGTGTACCAATAAATCCTCCTTTTCATGAAAATATAACTCACATAAGGAAGGAACCCTAACCAAAATTTTATTTTTGTGGAAGAACTAAAAATATATATTTGTGTCTAAACTAGTCACTCAATGGAAGCTTTGACTATACTATGGGTGTCATATTATATATGGAGGTGGGATCCTAAAACATTTGCATTGAATGAGACTCTTAGAATATCATAAATTGTCTTCTTAGGAATAATTCTCCAAGGTGGAAAATTAGCAACATCATCTTAGAGATTCATGATATTATGGAAAGTTTCCAACAAACTTTAGTTACACATACTCTAGGGAGGGTCAAAAAGTTTTAGAGTGGTTTATGAATATGGTAACTCAAATTCAAGACATTTCTAATTAATTTAGTGAATATGATTTGCCTGTAAAATTTTTCTAAATCATCAAGGATGATATATCTAGTATTTGAATTTATTTGTTTTGGAGGGATCTTGGATCTTCACTTATGAAATAATTTATTCCATGTGACATTTTATATTTATAAGAGCACAAACTTTATTAACTCTAGTTTCATTGTTATTATTTATCTTACTAACCAAGTTGCATCATTATTATTTATCTTACTAACTATAGTTGCATGATTAATAGCTTTCATATCACTTATTTGTAGATATTGACTCTTCATTTCAAAATGAGTAATATATGCATAAAAAATAATATGAATTATTTTTAATGCATGTGAATTTATAGAATATCATGGAATCATATCTTAAAGATCCATGCCAATATTAATAATAATAGTGTTAGTGCAAGGGATATTTAAAGAGTATTTATATTTCCAAATCACATCAATTTTTCATTGTTTATCATCTATTGGCATGAGTGTGGAAATAAATACTACAATTATGTTTATTTGTACCTACTTATTCACATAATGGTAGGGGACATTTTCTAAAATAAGCCAAATTCGATGGGACCATTGAATGAAAACAAAGTTGTTTAGAGGATCTTGGAATATGGGGGTTTAAAGAATTACATGGAAATAATTTTTGGTACTACCACTCACATTTACTTGGAATTTTTTCATGGGGAATGCTCAAATGGTAAAGATGGAGAATGTTATCATAGTAGTCACCGAGGATCTCATTACATAGGTCATGTGCATGAGCACTTATGGATGTAAGTATTACAAGTATAGAATAGATAAGGACGATGAAATGCAATAATTTCATAATCTTGTTAAGGTTCCTATGTCATATCAAGGTGGATACTTTCAGGAAGCACTACCTACTCCTTATCCAAATATTTCCCAAAAAAATATTAAATACATCACTTTGGATGGAAAGAATGGAGTAAATTTTTCATGTAATTTTTCTCTTTTAAACAAATTTAGAAGAAAACATTCTTGTTTCCATTCATTTTTACTTTATTGTGTCTTTGGAGCACTCTATGATTGGAATGCATCTAGGCAATGTCCCTCTTCTCGATCACCGAGCCCTCATTTTCCTTTTTAAAAATGATGTCAAAGCATTTGGTTTTGGTCCCTCCTCAAACATAAAGTTGGTGGAACCATCAGGTGTGATAAAATAAATTTTAAATGGAAATGGAAAATCCCATGCCATAAGACCATTTCTATAAAGATATTGCCAAAATCCTCTACTTTCACTCCCTCTAAATCCCCTATTAATAAGACCAAGTATTTTGTTGTTTCAGATTCTATTCATGAGGATGATAAAGAGACTAATTATAAGGATGAAGAAGAGGAATTGGGCTTGTCTTTTCACATCCCAAAGGGATATATTGAACCTATTTCTAATACTAATTATTTGAAGAAGGATGCTTTTCCTACAAAAATGCATAGGGTGGGAAAAATAAAGATGAGGAAAGATGATGATGTGTCTGTTAGTGATATATAAGAAAAGTTAAGATGTATGATTATGGATGTTGATCTCCACAAAAGTTTGTTGGAATGGATTTTTAATGATAAAAAGAACAACAATAATGATGGTGGTGCTACTAGTTCTCAAAAATAGAATTTTTTTAATGGAGGGTAGGGTATGAGAATTCAAGACCTAGATAGAGGGAAAGGCTATAAAATGACAAAAATATCCTAGAATATAACATATAAAAAATGTTCCATATGATAAATATGACCATAATAAATTGTATTTATAACATTAATCTTCTCAAATAATTTATCAAAGCTTACAAAGAAAAGTAGGTAGGTGTTAATTTGATCAAGAGGACTAGATGAAATAATAAAGGCAAAGAAGTAGACATTGACAAAAAGATAATGGAGGATATGAAAACCATCCTTAATAATATAGGTAAGGAATAGAACCATGTCATTAAGGATATAAATATGTAATATGTATTATCTTATGTTATTTTTGGGTTTTATTTATGTTGTGTCATTGATGTCTTTTCACAGTCATTTTGCTATGGTATTATTAACTATCTTGTTTTGTTTCTATTTCAAGCCTAGAGCCTAATTTTTGTAATGGGTCAAGACCCCATAAAAACCCATACTTTTACCAATTATCACTCACTCACACACACTCTCTCTCTCTCTCTCACACACACACACACGCACACACACACACACACACACACACACACACACACACACACACACACACACACACACACACACACACACACACACACACACACACACACACACACACACACACACACACACACACACACACACACACACACACACACACACACAGAGTGAAGCCTTAAAGGGTTACCAAATAACTTAAAATATATGTAGATTCATAGGAATACCTATCTATATTTATGGTCTTACAACTAAAGGCTAGTTTTGGGTGTATCTTTTCATCTTAGGAAGACCTTGGCTAGAAAAAATAGATACATAAATCAACAATAAGTCAAGAAACAAATGAATATTTAATTTAATTAGTAACAATAAATTATTAATATGTTATTTAACCCTAAAATATAGATTTTTGGAATCTAATGTTAAAGAGGTAGAGATAGCCTATGGCACAAGGATGGTAGACTATCTCTAAAATAGGCTAATTTAATTATAAAACTCAAACAAACATATAATTAATTTATTATGTCTAGATATGCTAAAAATAGAAAGTAAAAATACACTAGATATTACAATGATAATGAAAATAAGATACTTAACTAGTTCTGATGCTAATACGGATTTGGATTTGTAACATGTGGAAAGTAGACTAGATCTAGATTCTATATTAGTCACCCAATTCTAATAAATATAACTATGTATCTACATTAACCTAATATAGGTAGATCGATACTTATGTATAGATTAGATGTAGGTGGCTAGTATGAAATACCTATAAAAACTAGATGTAACCACTTAGATGCTTCTAGGTTATGTGTTTTCTTCACTTTGGTGCATTCATATCTAGGTCATGGATTTTCAATCTTTGTGAAATTATAAAACCCTAATTCTTCATATTCATAGTTATGATGGAAAAAATAGGTTAGTGGGGACATGGTGTTCAGCTACCTAAAATACCCCTCTATTAATGAGCACTGAATATATAACCAATAATTTGAAGAGGGCATCAAAATTATGTAATTATCCTCTACATGTTGGTTTTTGTGTGAATGATGAAATGCGTGATAAGCAAGTATAATAGTGACCTAACTTGTAAATTGGTAAATGTGACTCATGTAATGCCCATTTAGTACTCAAACCTATAGATGTGTTGTCCTTATGATTGGTATGTAAATAGGATAAAATAGGGAATATTTTGTTTAATTGAGTGCTTGATTAAATACTTTTGTTTTCTTATGATTAGGTAAGAAGTTTATAGGTCTATGATAGGTATGTAATGAATGAGATTTGATATTTTATATGTGTATATAATTTTTTTTTGAGAATATATCACATTAAATAACTTTAGACAACATGTAAGATATGTTTCATTTGTAAATTGGATGACTTTATGGCATTAGACACAAGTGTTGGGATAGGAAACTTACATCAACATACATGTCTACCTAGAACATAAGTGTCCAAGTACTTATAAAATAGGCACATGATTAGAACTTGAAGAGATAGAATATAAATAGGTTTATAACATTATAATCATGATATAAGGTCTGAGTCATCATAATAACATTGGTCAAACTAAGAGATAAGTAATTAACATGGAGAGATAATGTATGCAATCCTTTTGGTAGTATCGATAATATGTATTTTCCAAGTATACAACACTAAGGTGGTATATAGTTTATAAAAAATGTCTACATTTGACCCCTATTTAATATAGTAATGAAATACCTAGTTTAAATGAAAAATAATGTATACCTAAGTGTGTATAACATACCTTGCCTTTTATCAAGTCCAACTTGAGTGTTTCATTGGTAACTAACCTATAACCAAGAGTGTGTTACAGTATGTAATAATTTCATATAATCTAAAATTGAAAGAATTGAAATGATTGAAATTAAAAGAAATCAAAGTTTAAGAGTACACCTATGTATCAATGCAAGTGCCTTGCCTTTTGGCAATTTTATTTGAAAATATGTATCATTATTAATAACTAAAAATAAGATTAGGATAAAATATAGAATGTGGAAAGTGAATTTATCTAGAGAGATATTAGAGGAAACATTCCCCAAAATTTGGATAAAATATGAGTTTCCACTTGGTAGTTGAGACTATCTCAACCATGCAACCCAATCATACTTATAACCTAGTGAGTATGAGTGAACCAAGTCAACTCACACTATAAAATTGGTGAGTTTTGATGATTTAATTAATTCAAACCTATAAACATGTCAATATTGAGTGATTTAATCACTTTAACCATATCAAAAGTGAATCAACTACTATAGTAGATTGTCTCAATATAGTTCATAAAAGTCCAACCTGATGGGTGATGACAATCCATAAAAGTTTTTTGAAATCTGAAATTGACTTGATTTTGTAATTTTATGCACAAATTACATAAAATAAGTATCTTGTATATGTCTCATGCTAAAACTTTGTACAACAATGGTACCAACATATATAATTTTTCAACAAATGTGTATTTGAATCATACAACTATGTAATTTGGCCAATTTTAAATTATGTAAGTGTGGAAAACATGTTTCCAAAAACATGCACCCACTATAATATGAAACTAAAAATTTGTGTATATGCATGAAAACATGCTTTCAAAACATGCCCCCACTATATATCTCAATCTGGTGAACTATGTAAGATGTGTGGAGAACATGCTTCCAAAACATACCTCCACTATATATCTGAATCTAGTGAACTATCTAAAATATGGAAGCCATGTCGCTATGGCATTTCCCTCATTTTTAGGTGATGGGAATTAGAAACTAGTATTCACCTTACATGAAAATGATAAGATACTACATAATTTGTATATGAACCATGTAGAATATAAAAGGAACATGTTTAGGTAGATATATCATTGAAGTACGAATAATGTGACCACATCAATTCCTAAGATGCATGATATGAATTATGGAAATTACTATATAGTAATAGTACAAGATCAACAAGCAATCAATCACACACATAAAATCACTCAAAATCAAATCAAAATATAATGGTCCAAGGAGACCACATGTTAGTGCCCAAAATTATATTAGAGTAGTTGGACCCTTGTCTATATCAAGTTTATGTCCTTATCCAGATTTTTATTTCTATGTGTTCCTTTGAAAGGTCAAGTTCATGTACATAATTTGCTAAGTCCTTTATCTTATCTTTTCTTGGTGAAGGTGTTCTTTCCCTTAGAATTTTTGGGCCTTTTGCATGAAATAATGTCTGAAAAAAATAGGTCTTTAGACTTTTGTCTTAGAAAAAAAGTCCAAAGACTTATTTCTTTCAAACATTGTATCCACTACAAAAGTTCTGAAGGAATTCAATGTCTTATCACTTTTGGGCTAAGTGTTTACAAAAGTTTTGAAGTGATATATCATTGGTTTTTAGTCATTTATTTTGGACTTTTTGTTTGCAGTAAAATTTTTGAAGGACACTTGCTTCGTGTGAATTTTGCCTTCACAAAAATCCCAATGGAATTATAAGGTCATTCATATCAGCCAAGGGTACTTTCCAAAATCTCTAAAGAGCCACTTTGCATTTTCAAAATTTTCAAAGGATTATTTCTTTTAGGCATTTTTCCCTTGCAAAAATATTGAAGGGTACTTTTAAAAGGGCAAAGGACACTTAAAAAAATCCCAAAGGACATTTTCAAGACTTTCAAAGGGCCATTTTGCCTTTGCAAAATGTTTGAAGGTTTATTTCCTTTAGGCATTTTTCTCTTGACAAATTCCTAAAAGGTGGATAAAAAATGTCTGAAGGATAATTATGGATTCCGAGCACACTTACACAACTCTCGAAGGTCACTTTCAAGAGATCAAAGGACCATTCAGAAAGTTTGAAGGGCATTTTGTAGGGAAGGTGCCCTTAAAAAAATTCTAAAGGATATTTTTAAAATATTGAAAGGTACTTTTGGCAAAATTGTTGTAGAGAAAGGGTCCATTTCCTTTAGACATTTTTCTCAAGAAATTTTTTTGAAGGATAAGTCTAGATGGAGGACACTTTCAATAGTTCTAAAGGGTACTTTCTAAAGATGGATAACACTTTCAATAGTTTTGAAGGGAAATTTCAAGAAATTGAAGGACCATTATAAGAGTTTAAAGGGCATTTTTGTATGGTAGGTGGCCTTAACAAATTTTTTGAAGGGTATGTTCAAGTGCCCAAATAATTGTTTTAGCAAAATTGTTGTGGGGCAAAGGTTTATTTTGCCTAAGCAAAGAGTCTAAAGGAATTACATTTCTTTGAGAGAAGTACTAAGGCCAATTTGTATGGGGAAATTGTTTCAAAAAAATTGTCTAAAATAATTATCCTAGTAAAGGAAAAAGAGCTACGTGCCAAATTATTTTGGAAAAAGTATAGAGGTTCAATTCCTTTAGGAGAATTGCTTGGACACATCTCTTGTGTGACAATAATGTTGAAGCAAATATAGAGGCTAAAGATAAAGACTCAAATAAAATTGCCATTAAACAAAATCCCCAAAATAATATTTCCATGTTGTAGTTGATGGTCTCATAGACATTTTTGTATGGCATACAGATGCCAACTTTAAGCCATGTAAACTAGCCATTGGGATTACAATGTCCATGATGATCATGCGAGTGTCATTTTTTAGACCCATGAAGTATCCATTTGTTTTTAAATGGTGAATATCTAAATACATGTATTTGTTTAGAGTGAGATGATCTAATGGTGCATAATCAAGGTTGAATATTCAAAGGGACTTAGGAATCTTATGGGGATACCAAGTGGCATACCCTTGGGGCCAAGGAAGAAGCATTAACTAATAACACTCCACCCCTTAGATCATGATTTAATGGAGCACGTTTTCTAATCATAGCCAAATCTAATGGAGTGAGGATGATGTTGAAATTTAAAAGGCTAAAGGAGTCCCATGAGGATGACAATTGTCATCATCTCAAGGACTCAGATAGAGATAAATGACCCACGGGCCCTCCCTAAAAGTCTTTAAGGCTTGAATGCCTAGATTTGTAAAAATGCAAAGTAAAAAGGGAGAAATAAAGTTGAGTCATCATATTTTCATTTTTTTAATTTATCTAGGTTCCTCCATGGGAGGATATTATAAGGTTTCAAGATCTAGGTGTGCCATTCCAAGGATTGATTACTCAAATAGCCATGGATCTAGAATATTCCCAAGAAATAATTACAAGAGTAGATTGTTTCATGGCATGCATAAGAGGAAGGACAACTATCCAAGTAGTTACAATTGTGATAATGAGTGTTCGAAGGGCATCCCTAGGTGGTTACATAAAAGACAAATACTTTTTTTGGCTCTTCAAATTAATATTCTTCTTCTAGCTTGTGTAAGGGGTATTTCTAGCCAAAAAATCAATAATTTTGTTGCAAATATCCATCATTTCCTATAGAGGTAGTTGCAACAATCATTTTTTTAGGAAAAAATATGAAGATTCTAGTTGTGGTAAAGTGTTTTTTCTATCTTGGAGCATCTTGGTAGAACTTGAGGGGGTGTTTTGCACTTTTAGAGGTTATAACTCTCATTCTCAGGTTTTAAGGCTTGAAAAATGTATAAATAGAAGGCTTGTCTTCTATTCAAAGTTTGTTGGTTGTTGTTGGCTATCAGTTGATATAGGTCATTTTTAGGAATCCTCTTTCCCTAAGTCTAAGTTATGCAAGGATTTTTTGGGATCAACTGTTGTGTGTATACTTTGTCTCCCTTATTAAGGTGGTTGCATATGTATAGCCATTAGTAAGCTTTGAAAGCATGTTCATGTCTCCCTTTTCAAAGGAACAGTCTCACCATGCTTGTCCCCATGGTATCATTCTGAAGTGTTGGTGTTTGTAATATTTCTTTTCAAGTTACAAAAAAACATTTTTGGTTCTCCACTGTATTCTACTAATGAAATATAATAATATGTTTTGTAAGTTATACTAATTAGATATCTAGTTTGTGTTCATTAATGGTTGTCATTTTGAGCATGTACTTAGGTTATAAATCCCTTTCTATAGTTATATTTGGAGTTGCATTATTGAATACCTTTAAGGACTCCCTGGGTTCATGAATAAAGTAAGAGAAAGTATTTGAGATTCTAGTTTTAGTGTATGTCCTAGTTTGTTAGGGATCATTTGATGTTTATCATTATCTTGCAGTTGAATTTTTTTTGCATCTTTACCAAGGAACATTGTCATGAAATACTACTAAATACTTTATTTTTTATAATCCACCAACACACCACCTTCCATTTTATATCAACTATAAATTTCTCTTACCTTATCCTACCCTGCATATAACATGCACTTTGCATATCTAAAGTGTTATTTTCCTACATATGCATAAAAATTATATACTTAGCATGTGTCCACATTTTTTACTTTAAATCCTAGCATTACAATCTCTCATTCAACCTATGTGTTGTTGAAAATTATTTTTGGATGAAGGTTGTAATCACATATTCATATATATCTTTAGTAGCTTGTGTCTAAGTTATAAAATTTAATCATTATATGTGACAACCCTTCCCAAGTGGAGTGATCAATATTGGTTATGTTCTGATTAGATTTATGTTCCCTTGTGCCAATAATCCCCATGGAGGTTGAAATAATCTCTCCATGTGAATGAGCTAAGCTTCTAGTCCTCTCACCCTAGTTTTGGTAGAGCCAAAAGTAATAGGGAGCTAACCATACCCTTTTTAGGTACCTCTCAATTTTTTTATCTCATTTGATCCATTCTTGATGCTAAACCCTCCCCTAACTACAATGACAATCTATCAGGTTTCTCATCATTGTTTGTTATTTATTTCAAGTGTGCAAGGCTAAATAAGAGAGGTGTAAAACTAGGAACTAACACTCTTCTAGCACCATTATTGGGGATTAAATTAAATTATAGGTCACTTGTGTTATTAGGGAATCTTGTATGAAGTTTCTATTAGTTTTAAATTTCTCCATTGTTACTACATTAATCTAATTGTCTTGGTTGTCAACGTCATATCCCTTCACTAGGGATGTGGAAATAAGTTTTTAAGGTTTGAAAATTTGACTTATGTTGATTTTATTTCAAAGAGATGTTAAAATTACATGTTGGAGGGTGTATTTTCCCTTTTCAACATTAATTTGAAAATTTTAGTGTCTTTGCTCTTTATCTCATTTAGCTTCAACAAGTCTATTTTCAATCTGTATCACAACATTTTGTAAACTATCATATTATAGAAGTTTGTTTCTAGTAGCAAATCCTATTATATCATTTGATTTCAAGAAAGATTGGTTCCTATTTTGAATATTTAATAACTTTTAATTTTGAGCATCTCATTATTTGCAAAGCTATAAGCACTGAGATCACCTTTTAAAGGTGATCCATCTAAGTGACTTGTTCTACCCTTAGGTTTTCCTCAAATAAGAAGGGGACAAGTATGGAGGCCTATTCAAGGGAAAAGCTTAGCTATTTAGGACTTTCAAGATCCTAATAATATTGAAATCTTTGTTAACCCTCCCATTATTGAGGACTATCACAACTCTTCTACTAATTTTAAGAAACATAGTCCTATCTATTTTCTAGCTCCTTCTCAACTAGCTAAATCCCCTCCCAAGTTTTATCCACCAAGTCCACCTCATTCACCCCCTCATGTCCCTTTTTAATTTTTTATTTAACCTACTATTGAACCAATCATGAGGCATAGGAACCAAGACGAGAATGCATGTCTTGCATTTCGTGTTCCTAGATTTAGGGCTATAAACTTTGATGAGATGGAAGGCTATCCTAATGAGGTCCCAAATGAAGTTGGAAAATGCCTCCCAAAATTACAAAGTAAAAATGTAGTGAGTGGTGATAAAAACCTAAACACTTTTCAAAATATCATTGGAGATTATGAGGTTGAGTATGAGGATGTGTGCATTAAGATATTTGTGCACATTCTCAAGGAAGATGCTTGTGAATGGTTTAATTACCTTCCCACTAGATGTATTGATTCATGGGAAGAGATGAAAAAAAAATTTGAATTTAGTATGGTGCTAGGATTGATCCAAGTTTCCTCTTGGCTGAATTTGAGAATATCAAGAAGAATCCTAATGAGTGTGTGTAGGAATTTAACATAAGGTTCAAAAATACTATGATGTGGCTACCCAAAACATCAGACCAAGTGATATGACATGATCAATAAAGTATTGTGATGCCTTTGATAATAAGGTTACATATTTATTGAGGGATAAGGCTACTAATAACCTATGATTGGAATTTAATATGGCCATCCAAATTGACAAAATTATTAAAGCTTTGGGAAATCCCTTGAACAAGAGAGCTGATGCAAAACTGGTTAATCTGGAAAAAAACACAACCCATTAAGATATCTAACTTGGAAGAAAATACCAAAACTTTGGCCTCTACCATTAAATAAATGTCATATAAGTTGGCTAGAGTTGAAAAGGGGGTCCCTCAAGTGTCTACCAATTATGAAAGGGCTCCAGATCTGAATCAAACATAAAGGGGGCCTACTTTTTGTAATTGAGATAATGATAGAGGGAAGAAGCCTACACATGGAGATAGAGAGGAAATAAATTAGAATAGAGGGGTTGGAAAGGAAGTGCATAATCCTTTAAATGCCAAGGTAAATGCTATAAATTCTAATTTAGACATTGATTGGTGTGATAAATGCTTCTTTCCACACCCTCCATGTTATACTAATAAAGAAGTTGATGAAGAGCCAACTGAACTTAAATATGCATCATCTGAATATGATATTTTTATGTTTGATTTCCAAAAACCTCAAGATAAATTGATTGCCTCCGTGAAATTACTGACTGATGTTATATTTGATGAGTTTTGGAGTGTTTTCAAGTTAGAGAGTGTCCCAAATTTTGACTTTGTTTGTGATATTAATGTGACACAATCATATGAATTAACATTCATGATTTTTATCTCTTTCTCTCTATGATGATCAAGAAATATCCTAGGAGAAATCCATTAATTGAGTATAGACAACTATTAATTAATGTAGTAGATGCCCAAAAGAATGAATATAACTTGAGAAATAGACAACTAGGTGTTGCTCCTCAAGACACTACCCTTATAAATCCAAAGGCAAGGAATGTAAGTAAGTAAGCAAAGAAATATAAAACAACCCAAGAAGCTTTCAATATGGCAACTATAACCCAAGCTTCTAAGCTTAAAGGTGCTCTTGTTAGGATCAATAGAACACATATATTGTCTAACATCCCTAGGGGTATGAATGAGATTAATAAAAATCCACCTTTAAAGGCTAGCACCAAAGTTCCATAACCACCCCAACCTTCTCCACTTCATATTTTAAGTGATTATATCGTAGTTGAAGGTGTTGTTACCCTTCCACAAAACATGCCTCTTACTCATTATAGTGTATGTGATATGGCTCAAGTGTTGAGTCAAATAAAAATCACTGTGTTGCTTGTTGAGTTATTGAGAATACCTAAACAATGGAAGAGGGTCTTTGAATATTTAGAATTTAGAAAAAGGTTAGATGAAAATGAAGTTGAGTTACCCTAAGCACCCCCAAAATAAGATGAAGAATCATAAGAGGTTGTTTAACTTACTCTGAAGGTTTATTTGGGGATTGTACTTATAAAAAGTTAGAGAAATGTAAACCCATTTTATATGACTCTAATGATAAATGGCCTAGTTGTTCACAACTATATGTTTGACTATGGTGCTTCTTATAATGTGATTCCCTTGGGATTCCTCAATGAACTAGGAGTAAAGATCATGTTAGCCTTTGGCAAGTGTTATATCATGGACTCACGAGAGGTTTTAATTGTTAGACAAGTTAAGGGATTGGTGGTGTAATTGGTAGTTCATCTTGGAAAGTACTTAAACATGGACATGGTCATTGTGGACTACTCACCTAAATAGGGGATGTTGTTATCATGTAAGTGGGATATAAACATGGGTAGAAGTGTGTAGATGGACATTTTCTATGCCACAATTCCTTTAGAGGGTAAGATGGTGAAATTTTATAGAAAGCCAAAGATGTTAAATGTGATTAAATATTTGAATCATGATCTCAATGAAGTGTTGTAAATATACATTGACCTTGGAAACTTTATTGGGAATGTTGATATTAATGAAGAACCCATTGTTCTTGATGTAGATCCTGACAAAGAAAATATAGTTTGGAAGATGTGATTTTATGGAGCTTGCTCCAATCTTGGAAATGGAGCTGGGGTTGTATTCTCTACCCCTAATGGTAAATGTTATATGTTTTATTTTCATATTTATTTTAAGTTTACTAACAATACTACTAAGTATGAGGCAGTTTTACTTGGTTTAAGGATTGCCTATGAATATAAAATCAAGTGTTTGATTGTTAAAGGTGATTTAAATTTGGTGGTAAAGCAAGTCTATAGTGATTTTTCCATAAAAATAAAAGGTTGAAACAATATTAGAATGTTATTTGGGACTTGTTAAAGTTATTTGATGAATTCAATATTTATTATCATGATAGGATTTTCAACCAAGAATTTGACATACTTGCAGGGCTAGATGCTCAAATTGGCATTAAAAATATGAGCCCTCATTTTTAGTATCAGGTGGAGGTTCTTGTCAGGCCTTAAATCCTAGATAATGTGCATCATTGGTAGGTATTTGATGATGATGAATAGATTAAGAGGTTTCTAAACTATGAGGTTGAGTTCCATGATTAGATCATAAACTTGGAATCTATGGTTCAATTTTGTGATGGGAAGGAGACCTTGTTTTGGAAAGACATCATTTAGCTAAAGATAAACACTATCCCATGAGGATTGGTCAGTTGAGAAATGTATTTTGATGGAGCTAATAGAATCAAGTTGAGAGACTCATTCATTTTAAAAGATGTAACTAAGTGTAACTTGGGTTCTCATTAGAACCCAAGGAAGGTTTGGATGGTTACTCACTTTAGTGAAACTGAGAATAAAGCTTACATGCAACTGCTATGAAAGTACCAAGATTGCTTTGCATGGTCTTATTCTGAGATAAAATCATATAGGGAAGACTTATTCTAGCATGCCATTCCATTATAGTCTAATAGCAAACCTTTCAAGAAAAAATAGAGTCCCATTAACCCCATCTTAGCCACCAAGATATGGGAGGAGTTAAAGAAGCTAAGTGATGGTGGTATCATTCATCCCATGAGGTACTCATCATGGGTTGCAAATTTAGTCCCTGTATGGAAGAAGAATGGTGATATCTACTTGTATGTAGATTTCAAGAGTCTAAAAAAAGCTTCTTTAAAAGATAATTATCCCATACCCAATATGGAAAACCTATTGTAAGGCATCATTGGTTCATAAATGTTGTCCACATTGGATGGATTCTCAAGTTACAACCAGGTTGTGGTGAAAGATATTAGAAGTCCAAGATTATATTCACCATGCCATGGGGCACTTATGTATATATGTAAATGCCTTTCAAGTTGATGAATGATCGTGCAACATTCTAGTAGGTTATAGATGTTTCCTTTTAAAGGATAATTAAAAAAATTATTGTAAGTATCAAGATGATATCACTGTATACTCCAAAATAAGAGAAGAGATTTTGGAGCATCTATAAAAGGTGTTGATCAAGTGCAGGGAGTTTGACATTTAACTTAATCCCAAGAAGTGTTATTTTAGAGTATAGAAGGCCAAGTTATTGGGACATATAGTGTACAAGGATGGTGTCATGATTGATCTTGAGAAGGTTAAATCCATTGACAAAGTGCCTATCTTATAGTCTAAGAAAGGAATTCAATCTTTCTTTGGAAAAATTAACTTTTTACAAAGGTTTGTGTATAACTTTGTAGGTATTACTCTTTATATTAATTCCATGATAAATAAATACCAAACTATCAAGTGGGAGGATAAGGTCATGCAAACATTCAGTGACATCAAGGGAGCTTTGAAGTCTTCTCCTATCTTGGCCAGTCCTGATTACACAAGGCCATTTCAAGTATTCTCTTTTACATCATACAATATTATTACTAATATCTTGTTGTAAAATAATGAAGATCATTATGAGCAACCCATAACTTTATTTATCAAAGCTATGCAAGGTCTTGAACTAAAATACACTATTATGGAGAAATAATATTTCACTCTTTTGAAGGATGTTAAAATGTTTAGGCCATATATTCCAAGTTAAAATATTATTTCTTACATCCCACACACCATGGTGAAGGACATTTTAACTTAGACTTAGGTATCCAACAAGAGGTGCAAGTGGCTCAACAAATTATAAGAGTATGATATGGATATCTAGACCACCAAGTTAGTAAGAGGGATGGGTCTAGCCAAGCTTATGGCTGAGACCAATTTGCAAGTTGTTGAGGTAAACACTATTATTTTTAATGTTGGTGATTCCTTGAGTCAATTTAACATGTCTTCATGGTATAAGGACATTGTTTACTACTTGTAAAATATGAATTTTCTCCCTGGCCTAGATAAGAATCAAAGGACAACTCTCAAACTAGTCTCCCAAAATTACCTCTTGAATGAAAATGGAAGAATCCAGATGGGGTTCTCCTAATATGTGTATGAGAAGGGTAGAATGATGTCCTAATTAAATAATTCTATATTGGAGTGTGTGGAGGCCATTTTTCACCTAAATTTATAGCTCATAAAATTTTGAGAGCTAGTTATTGGTGGCCATCATTATTTAAGGATGTTGTTCAGATGGTCAAAAGGTGTGAGAAATGTTATAAATTTACTATGAGGATGAAAGATTTAATTTCTCTTCCCTTACAACCTATGATGAAAGCAATGGGCATAGATGGATACTAGTTGCAACTGATTACTTCACCAAATGGGTTAAATCAATCCCTACAAAGAAAGAAAAGCACTAGGTAGTCATGGATTTCTTACTAAATTAGATTATTTTTATATTTGGTATGCTTATTAAGATAATTGATGATAATATTATGAGCTTCAAATCTTTAACTTTGGTGACATTATGCAAAGACTATGGGATTGAACTAAATTATGCTTCCAACTATAATCCTTAAGGGAACATGTAAGTAGAATCAAGTAATAAAAACTTGCTCAAGATTACTAGAAGAAATTTGAAAGCAAATAATAAGAGGTGGGGTGAAAACCTAAAGTTTTCCTTATGGGTTGATATGATTATGCCTAAGAGAGATATAAGCAGAAGCCCTTTTGAGATTGTTTATGGAGCTCAAGTAGTTTTGCCTATGAATTTTTAGTTACCAACCTATTAGCTCATGCAACAACTAGAAGACAATGAGAAAATCAACCATTATGAAAGTAGGGTTAAACCAATTATTGAGCTTGATGAAATTTGAAGACAAGCTCATGAAATAAATTTTAAGTTTAAGGAAAAGCTGAAGAAAATATTTGATAGAAAAGTTACTCTAAGAAATTTCTAAGTAAGTGATCTAGTATACTTTGGGATAACAGGCATGAGGAGAAAGGCAAGAATGGTAAGTTTGATGATTTATGGATGGGTCCTTATTCCATTAACTATCAGATTGGGGAACATAACCTCTTCTTGAGAGACTTGAATGGTAAAATAATAGAGCTACTAGTCAATGGCAGGTATCTAAAGCACTTCTTTGACTGAGTTCATAAT
Organism: Torreya grandis; assembly: GCA_037957365.1. Taxonomy (NCBI): domain Eukaryota; kingdom Viridiplantae; phylum Streptophyta; class Pinopsida; order Cupressales; family Taxaceae; genus Torreya; species Torreya grandis. Next base: position 3,134,428 of record JARHVA010000782.1, on the reverse strand, counting down.
CTATGTACCATATTTTATAGTGTTTTGTTATTTTGTTCTTTCATTACTTTGTAGTCCCTTTATTTTGGGATTTTTTTGTATAGTTTCTTTTATTTTTGTTGTGTGTTTATATTTAGATCTTCTTGATCTATTTTTTCCAGTCTATCATTATTTTGCTAAACCTTCATGAGTGTCAACTAAAAAATTGTTAAGTCTTGACTCTGTAGCCCAATGGTTGGTACTTGGTCTTATGTTCTGGCATTATTTGCACACCCATAGAGGGTATGCATCCCTAGGTGAGAGCCAATGTTAGTACCCAAAATTACACTAAATCAATTAAGCCCTTGTCTGTATCAAATTTTATGTCTTTATCTAGATTTCTATCTCCATGTGTTCCTTTAGAAGGTCAAGTTCATGTCCATAATTTACTAAGTCCTTTATCTTGTCTTTTCTTGGTGAATGTGTTATTTTACTTAGAATTTTTGGGCCTTTTTCATGAACACAATGTCTGATGTAAATAGGTCTTCAAACTTTTTGTCTCAGACAAAAATTTCAAAGACTTATTTCCATTAGACATTTTATCTATTACAAAAGTTCTAAAGGAATTCAATTTCTTATCACTTTCAAGCTAAGTGTTTACAAAATTTCTGAAGGGCTATCTCAGTAAATTTTGGGTCATTTGTTTCAAACTTTTTGTTTATGGTAAAAAGTTTGAACGGTACTTGCCCTTCAGGCATTTTGTCTTCACAAAAAGCCTAAAGGAATTGTAAGTTCATTTATATTAGGCAAAGGTACTTTCCAAAAATCTTGAAGGATCATTTTTCCTTTGAAAAATGTGCCATTCAAACTTTTTTCCATGGACAAAAATCTTGAAGGAATTATGAGGTCATTCGTATCAGCCAAAGGTAATTTCCAAAAATCTTGAAGGGCCATTTTAGCTTTGTAAAATGTTTAAAGGATTATTTCCTTCAGGAATTTTGCCCTTGAAAAATTCCTAAAGGGTACTTTTGAAAGGGTAGAAGACACTTAAAAAAATCTTGAAGGACATTTTCAAGACTTTCAAAGGGCCATTTTTCCTTTGCAAAATATCTGAAGGCTTATTTCCTTTGAGCATTTTTCCCTTGTAAAATTCCTGAAGGGTGTCTAAAAAAGTTCTTAAGGATAATTATAGATTTGGAGGACACTTAGATAACTCTTGAAGGGCACTTTCAAGAGATAAAATGACCAGTTAGAAAGTTCAAAGGCATTTTTGTAGGGTAGGTGCCCTTAAAAAAAAATTCAAAGGATATTTTCAAAATATCAAAAGTTACTTTTATTAAAATTGCTGCAGAGAAGAGATCCATTTCCTTCAGACATTTTTTCCAAGAAAAAAGTTAGAAGGATAAGTCTAGATGGTGAAGGACACTTTCAATAGTTTTGAAGGGCACTTTATGAATATGGAAGACAATTTCAATAGTTTCAAAGGGCACTTTCAAGATATTGAAGGACCATTCCAAAAGTTTGAAGGGCATTTTTGTAGGGTAGGTGCCCTTAACAAAAATTATAAAGGGTATGTTCAAGTGCCGAAAGAGTTCTTTCTACAAAATTACTAAAAGTCATAGGTTTATTTCCTTAAAAAATTTTGCATAAGCAAAGAGTCTAAAGGAATTGAATTTCTTTAGGAGAATTACTCAGGCCAATTTTTGGTGGGAAATTATTTTGAATAAATTATCCAAAACAATTATCCTGATAAAGGCAAAATATCTAAGTGCCAAATTATTTTGGAAAAAGTGCAGAGGTTCAATTCCTTTGGGAGAATTGTGTGGACACATTTATTGTGGGACAATAATGATGAAGCAAATAGGGATTCCAAAGATAAATACTTAGATAAAATTATTGTAAAACAAAATCCCTCAAAAAATATTTCCAAGTTGTAGGTGATGGTCTTATAGATGTTTTTGATTGGCATATAGACATCAAATTTAATCCATAGTAACTAGCCATTGGGATTCAAATTTCCATGATGGTCACATGATTAAATGGACCCATAAAGTATCCATTTATTTTCAAGTAGGGCAGATTCAATGGTATGAATTTGTTTAGAGTGAGATGATCTGACTATGCATGATCAACGTTGAATATTCAAAGGGACTCAAGAAGCTTATGGGGATACCAAGTGGCATACCCTTGAGGCCAAGGAAGAAGTAGTGTCCAATAACACTCCACCCCTTAAATCATGACATGATGGAGCATGTTTACTCATCTTAGATAGATCTGATAGAGTGAGGATGATGTTAAAAATTCAAAGGCCAAAGGAGTTCCATGAGGATGACAAGTGTCATCATCTCAAGGACTTAGACAAATATAAAAAACCCATGGGCCCTCCCCAAAGGTCTCCAAGGCCTAAACACAGATTTTAAAAAAAACAAAGTAAAAAGGGAGAAATAAATTTGAGTCATTATATTTTCATTTTCTTTGCTTGTCCAAGTTACTTCATGAGAGCATATTGAAAGGTTTCAAGATACACGTGGGCCACTCCAAGGAATGATTAATAAAATAACCATAGATAAAAAATATTCCCAAGAAATCATTACAAGAGTGAATTATTCCATGGCATGCATAAGAGGAAGGGTAGCTATTTAGGTATTTTTAGCTATGTTAATGAGTGGTTGAAGGGTATACCCAAGCAATTACATAAAAGACAAAAGGTTTGTTTGGCTCCTCAAATAAATATTCTTCTTCTAGCTTGTGTAAGGTGCATTTCTATCCAAGAAATCAAGAAGTTTGTTTCAAATCTCCATCATTACTTGGAGAGGCAATTTCAATAATCATTTTTTAAGTAAAAACATGAAGATTCCAGTCATGGTAAGGTGTTTTCCTAGCCTAGAGCATCTTCATGGAACTTGAGGGGACATTTTTCACTTTTAGAGGTTACAACTCTCATTCTCAAGTTTTAAGGTTTGAAAACTGTATAAATAAAAGGTTTGTATTCTATTCAAATGTTGTTGGTTGTTGTTGAATATCAGTTGATATAGGTCATTTTTAGGCACCCTATTTCCCTAAATCTAAGTTCTACAAGAATTTTTCTAGGATCAACTGCTATGTGTATACTTTATCTCCCTTGATAAGGTGGTTGCATCCGTATATGTATTAGTAAGATTTGAGAGAATGGTCATGTCTCCCTTTTCAAAGGAGTAGTCTCACCATTCTTACCCCCATGGTAGCATTTTGAAGTGTTGGTGTCTGTAATATTTCTTTTCAAGTTATTGAAAAACATTTGGAGTTTTCCATTGTACTGGTAATGAAATAAAATAATATTTTTTTCAAGTTATATTGATTAGATATCTAGATTATGTTCTTTACCATTTGTCATTTTGAGTATGTACTTAGGTTATAAATCTCTTTCTATAGTTATATTTGGAAATGCACTATCTAATACCTTTTAAGGACTCCTCGTGTTCATGAATTTAGCAAGAGAAATTATTTGAGATTCTAGTTTCAATGTATGTCCTAGTTTCTCAGGGATCATTTGGTGTTTATCATTATCTTGCAGTTGAAATGTTTTCAACATCTTTACCAAGGAACATTATCATGAAATACTGCTAAATAATTTGTTGTTTAAAAGCCACCAACACACAACCTGCATATAACACACACTTTGCATATATAAAGTTTTAATGGCCTGTACATGTATAAACATTATATACATAACATGTGTCTACATTTTGTGCTTTCAATCCTAGCATTGTAATCTCTCATTCAACACTTGTGTTGTTGAAGATTATTTTTAGATGAAGGTTGCAATCACATATTCATATCTATCTTTAGTATCTTGTTTCTGAGTTATAAAATTTTTGCATTCAATGTGACAACCCTTTTTGGATGGAGTGAGCAAGCTTGGTTGTGTTCTGATCAGATTTGTGTTCCCTTGTGCCAATAATCCCCATGGAGGTTGAATTGCATAATCTCTCCATGTGAGTAAACTAACCCACAGGTCCTATCAACTTATTTTAGTCAGAGCCAAAAGTAGCATGAAGCTAACCATACCCTTTATAGGTGCCTCTCAATCATTTTATCTAATATGGTCTATTCTTGATGCTAGACCCTCCCTTGACTATAATGACATTCTAGTAGGTTTTTCATCATTGTTTGAAATTTATTTCAAGTGTGCAAGGCCAGATTAGCAAGGTGTACAATTGGGAATCAACACTGTAAACAAGGGGCATGTTCAAATGTCACATAATCAAAGGGACATGACTTAGTCAAATATCCATAAAATAAATAATGACATATACAAATGTCAATATACAACAAGGGATGAAATATTTAAATTTAAAATAGGCAAACAATGGTATGGGGGACATAAGAAATGGTTCATATTTAAATTATCATATAATAAAAACAAGTTAATTAAGGAAAAACATAAAAGAAAGGTATAAGTAACTAACATAAACATACCATACTGGTCCCTAGGTATATGTCTTAGTAAAAATGCTAAGTACTTAGCATATCAATCACAATACAAAATATATAAGCATGGATAACGGCATGTGTAAGTACATAAACTCAAACATGATAATATAAAGTGACCATATAATTATATAACCTATATGTATCATTGTCAAATACGTGGATGCCCCAAATGTCCATATGACATTAGTAGAGGTAGAGGCCCAACATCTGAAAGTGTATGGATTATGTATGTATGTATGATTGAATCACACTAAAAATATACATGAAATATAAGTGTATGCATAAATAAATTATATAATATCCATTAAAATGGAACTAACAACACAAGTACAAAGTAGATAATAAAAAATTTAAATATTGAAATTATTTTTTATATTTTTTAAGTTTTCTTATTTTTTAGTATATTTGGAATATTTGAAAGGACTAATCAAGGAAGTCCTCATCATTAGAAGGTGTAGGATCACGTGATTCATTTTTAATCAATGAATGACCACATACTTGATGTTTCTATGTAATGGTATTATGGAATATATCGATGGGGAAGGGTGGCCATATCCATCATGGTGTAAGCAAATATCCCTATCCCTAATGATAAAGGTGATACACCTATATGTATTATTTAGTGTTGATGTCTAGTCATCAAATAAATGTTTAAAATTTGAAATTGAAATGTGAATCATAATCTAATATCCATATGATAATGGGGACAACCTTCAGTACACATGTTATTGGTAGGTATATGTACTCAAGAGATTCTGGCATTAGTAGAGATGTTAATTTAGTTGTATTATGTCCCCATTATTGAAGGAGTTTAGTGTTATAGATGATATCCCAATTATTCCTATAAAAATTGAGATGTTGACAATAGATCTCATTAATATTAGCAATAATATTTAGATCTTCATGCCTTAGTCTCTTTACATTATTTTTTTCATGTGAGTCTTTGGAAGTAGTTTGTCTTTTTCTTTTCTCGAGCATAATTTTTATGCAACCCTCACTCTTATATTTATGAATTTGGTTTTTCAATGTTTAAAATTAATTTATTTGATGTAAATTTATCCAATGATAGTTATAATATGATAACCCTTGTTTAAGAACAATTATACTACTCAATCCATGTTTGTTTGAAGGCAAATATATTGTGTTATGTTCAAGTAACATGAAAAGTAATGTATACATAGTGTCTTGATGTGTTGTGATTTTTAGAATGTATTATGTAGTGTCATGAGATACCTCCACATTATTTACATGGTGTATCTTAATTTAACCCTTTTATGTTTGACTTGATGTGTTAAGAAAAGAGGGATGTATGGAATAACAAACATTTACATACATGTCTTCTATTTTTTCTTTGCCCTTATCTAGATTTGGTATTGTATCCTTTATAGGTGAGTTAAAATTATATGTACCAAGACCTGTAAATGTGAATAGATTATGCAAAATATGGTCAAGTAGATTGAATTTAAGTTTTTTCAATGTTTCATTTGTCATATCGTGGGCTAGAACCTCATCACTGCCATAATAATATAAGATATATCCATGTTTTTGCTCAGTATTTACCAATAAAGGAAGCTCAATTTTTTGATTTTCTTTCAATTTTGGCATAATTGGTTCCTTTAGTAATGGTTCTTGTTCTTGATGTGCATCCATGTGCACCTTAATTTTTAGTCATTTATTTGAATCTAGTGATAAAAGGGTCATTGTAATTGACTCACCTATTTAAAATTTATGTATATTTTCAAACATGATACATTGTTCAAGTCGTACCACCATAGGGATACTATTTGGGATAGAATGTATTATTTTACAAAATTTCAAAGTTTCCTAATTAGTGGGAAATGAAAATATGGTAACATCATGTACACATTTTAGACATCAATGTAGTCTAGATGGAATGGCCCCCATTGTATGCATCAAAGGTATATATAAGAGCAAAATCTAATGTAATGATTAAGATACTACTTGAATAGTAGTTGGCACCTTTTTTGTTCTCATTATCACATCCAAAGTTATTTGGGCAATCAGGGGACTATGTGAATTATCAAATCCATTAATATGTATGATTGATTTTTGTAGAAGATTGGTATTAATACCTAAATTTGTTACAAATATAGTGCTATAAATGTTTAGGATTGATCTATTATCAAGTATCACTCTTTTAGTTACTTTAGTATGCATAAGTACATGTATCAAAAAAAGAAAATCTTTGTCAATGATATTTTTAGATGGTAAATATGTTTGATCAAAGGTAATGAATTTTGAATTGATTTTAAGATATGTCATGATATCCATAAATTAAACTGGCTCAATATCATTCAGAACTTAGGTCTCATGTAATGTCTCATATAGACTATCCTTATAGATAGTGAATTATTTTAGAAGTTTGAGGATTTATATTTTTACATGCCTATTGCTTAATTGGTTAATAGGGTCATATCCTTTAGGTCTGATCATAATTTTTAGATTAAGAGGAACCTATTAAATATTAATAAGTGGTGAATTAGGTTGGACACCTTTACCTTTTCAAATGTTGACAACATGAACCATGTAATTTAATATTAGTTGTGGGTGAATAATGGGTGTAGGATGGTAATTATCACTCAAATAAGATATAATTGGAAAAAATGATTGAGAACATGCATGTTTGCATATAAATACTGGATCTATAGTATTACAAAAGGAATTATGAAGAGAGATTAAGTGTTTATTTTCATTTAAAACCCTCTCATTATATTAATGGATTTAACTATCTCACCAAATGATATGTTTGATTAAGAAATGATAGTAATAAACCATGATTATAATAAAAAATTGGATACCAAATGGGATATAGATGCATTCAGATTTCACATACTTGCAATAAAATGAAATCTGATTTTTAACTTATGAAATCTTATTGAATCAAAAATTAGAATTCAAGAAATCAGGGAAACCCCAGATCAATATATAGGGTTTAGGGGACTAGAGGTCAGGATCACCAAATGTTTAACCCTAAAATCTAGATTGATGTGATTTAATGTTAAGGTGTAGAGATAGCTTAGGGTAAAAGGATGGTATATTATATCTAGAGAAATCCAATTTAATTACAAAAATCATAAACATATACTAAATTGATTATGTTGAGATATGATAAAAATGGAAAGTATAACTATGATACATATTGAAATGATAATGAAAACAAGATAATTAGTTGGTTATGATTCTAATACATATCTAGATCTAGAACAAGTATAAATTAGATTAGTTCTAGATTTTGGATCAGTTACCTATTTCTATAAATTGTACATATGTGGTTACAAATACTTATATTGATATGGGATGGTTTCATCGATGCTTCTATATAGATTGAATGTGTCTAATTAAAAAACTACTAAAATTATATGCAATCACCTAGATTATTCTAGGTTCTATTTCATTTTTGCTCTGGTGTATTTAAATCTAGGTCATAGATTGTCACTTCTTATTGTTAAGAACAGAATATACTAAGAGGGGGGGGTGAATCAGTATATTATATATCTTATAAATCTTTCCTTTAAACAAATTCAACTTAATCAAACATTAAAGATATGCAATAAAAATCAAACAATAAACATCCACACAAGATAGAGAGAGACACCAGATATAACGTGGAAACCCAATGTGGGAAAAACCATAGAGAATCAATCTCAAATATATTCATGAGAACAACCCCACAAGAGCACCATACCCCTTTGCCAAGTACAAACCTTAGCTTCAATTCATGAGCACCACCCAACAGGAGCTTCAAACCCCTTTGTTGAGCACCAACCCAGCTATCATTTGTGAGGACCAACCCACAAGAGCACCAACCTCTTTTCCAAGTACCAACTCATCAACAATTCGTGAGCACCAACCCACAGGAGCACCAACCCCTTTGTGTATACCACACACCTATCTCTCAATGTTTCTATCTCAACAAATGATAGATCAATACAACATCACCTTCCTCTCTCTCACTTTTGCTCTTCTAAGCTAGATATAACAAATACAAATCATCTCTCATAATTGCTCTTCTAAGCTAGATATTACAATATCAAATCAACCTCTCACTTCCACATATACAAATGGCTACTCAAGCCTTTATTTGTAGCTTTCCAAATGACCTTTGGCCTTCCCCATTTGTGACCTTTCATTCCTCATGGAAAATGGTGCCAATCTTAGATGACCCTTCATATCCAAGCATTTGAAAAGTCATGTGGTGACCCTTCATGACCAAAAATATCTTTCCCACTTTTGTCCTTATCTTTGGTGACTTTTCATATTCCTTTAAGTGTCCCTTCATGAGAAATTATCCCTTTAATCTTTTGTCTTCACTTGGTGACTCTTGGTATTCCCCAAGATGACTCTTCATGGGAAAATGCATCCCATCCTTCTTTTGTCTTTATCCCGTGACTCTTTGACTTCTCCATGGGCCCTTATTTTATCTCATATGCAACCAAAAATATATTCATTAATATTAAATAAATATTAACTCATATTAGCCAAGATAAATAACATTAAATGCAATGGGGCCTTTATCACCAATAATACTAAACCTTTGACATCAATGACAATAATTCCAACAATCTCCCCCTTTGTCATTGATGGCAACCTCAATCCCAAAACTGCCACATCCTGTCACCTGCACATACCATCATCTAAAAACATACAATAACTCCCCCTTACTGTAGTAACCTGTACCTATTATTTGTACCTATTTTTTGTACATGTACCTATACCTATTATTCTCCCCCTTTGACATCAATGGCAAAAGGCCTACCTGGAGCTAACACTTAGCTCCCCCTCACTTGATGTTGAACATTAATGGTAGGAAGTAATATAAATTACTCCCAACTCCTCTCACTGATCTTTGAATGTATCCTTTGATCGTGCCTTTGAGAAGATATCTGACAATACATACACATTGTTCCTTGTCCTTTGAGCATCTACAATCAACTCATTTGAATATTTTATTCTAATCTCACAACCTTCAACATGAAACCTTAATGTGTATCCTTGATCACAAATTTGACTAACACTCAAAAGATTATGCTTAAGACCTTTTACATACAAAATGTTTTTAGTCTTAGTTCTACCATAATCCAAACTCAAAGTACCTTTTTCGGCTATCCTGGCAGTGGTTTTATCTTCGAACCTCATTGTACCACCATTAATCTTCTTTAGATAAATGAACTTACTTTTATCTCCTATCATATGCCTCGAACATCCGCTATCAATTAACCATGGCTGATCTTTACCTCCAACATGCAGAGCTATCTGCACCATCATATAATCTTCATGTTGTTTCTTCTACCATGTACATGTCTGAACCTTCTTCCTGATGAATGGATCTTTGACACTCTGATTCTTCTTCTTGATGAATGGAGCTTTGAACCTTTGATCTTGATTGATTGACTTGAACATGCTTCTGCAATACCGAGCTATGTGTCTATAGTTGTTGCACTTGTAGCATACTATGGTCTTCATCAAAGCTTGATAGAGGAGCAAAAGAGTTGTGGCTTCTGCTTAACTCTACTTGTCTTTCCTTCTCCTTATTTTTGAAATTGTTAGCTCTTTTTCTACATTCTAATTTCTTGTGACCATATCCATTACAATAAAAATAATAGCCATAAAAATGAGACATGTCTGTATATCTCTGACCTGATTGCCTTTTGTAGCTTTGTTCTCTCCTGCCTTCTCTATTTGGAATGTCCTCTATATTCTTCACTTCTCCCCTTTCTATTTCCTCTTGTGTTAGAGCTTTAGCATATCTCTTTTTCTTTTCAAAACCAATCCCTATCTTATCTGTATATGCTTTTTGACTTTCCAACATCTTATTTAGCATGTTAGTGCTATCTTCAAATTTTAAATCACTGACTGCTTTATCACTGACTGCTTTCTTAATATCTTCTTTTAAAGAGGCAATTTTAATAACATACCTTTCACAATCTTTTCTTGTTATTTCCAACTGTGTTGTGAGATCTTCTTCATTCTTCTTGGATTTTTCAAAGTGTGCTTGTAGATCTTCAATCATTTCCTTTAACTCTTGTTCATTTTCTCGATCTAGTGCTTTAACCTTTGATTCTTCTTCTGAACAACTTCTAACTCTTCTAGGACACAATTGAGTTCTCCTTCCATATCTACTTTAGCTTCCTCTTCTTCTTCTTGATCATTATCATGTATGGACATGAATATAATCTCTTCTTCTTTTGAATCGCTGACTCCACTATCTTTGCCTGAGCTAGGATCTTTAGAATACAGACTCTTCTTCTCGAATCCATTCTTAGATTTACCTTTGAAATTCTTCTTGTATGTAGGATTTTATTCTTCATCATCTTTAACCTTATCTGGGCATCTAGCTGAAAAATGTCCAATCTTTCCATAATTAAAACATTTTAAAGGTAATTTTCCTTGATATTTACCTGTTCCTCTTTTTGGCCTGCGAATGAAAAGTGCTTCATTGTCATCTTCATCATCACTAGAACTATCACTTGATTCTTGAATCTTAGCTTTCTCCTTCTTTGATGTCTTGAAATCTGCTTCTCTCTTTGAGGGTTTATCTTGTTCTATCCACATCTCTTATGCCGTGAGAATACCATGAAGCTCATCCATTTTCATCTTGGCTAAATTCTTCATCTCCTCGATTGCCGAAACCTTTACATCATATCTCATTGGTAGAGATATCAAAACCTTTTGCACCACTGTTGACTCTTCCAATGTTTCTCCAAGACCTTGAATCTGATTTACTATCTGATCAACTTGTAAGAGATAACTTGCTATATCTTCTTCTTCTTCCATCTTCAAACTTTCAAACTGCCTTCTAAAAGTCTGCAACTTAGCTTATTGAACCTTTCCATCACCTTTGTAAATATTCTCAAGTTTTATCTAAGTTTCATGAGAAGATTTACATTTCATAAATTTAACAAATTTAGATTCACATAAACCACATAAAATAGTATTTAAAGCTTTAGCATTACATTCACTTACCGTCTTTTCTGTTGGAGTAATTGTAGATGTCTATGGCTCTTCATATTCCTCCACCACTGATTTCCATATGTCAAATCCAAGGGCCATCAAATAAACCTTCATTCTCATGCTCCAAAAAGTATAATTCATCCCATCAAACAAAGGTGCCTTATTTGTAGAAAATCCTTCCTGTGAACCAGCCATCATGCTTTCCCGATCTACCTTCAAGCTGTAAAACTTTTCAAAAAGGACCCTGCTCTGATACCAATTGTTAAGCATAGAATATACTGAGAGGGGGGGTGAATCAGTCTATTATATATATTATAAATCTTTCCTTTAACCAAATTCCACTTAATCAAACATTAAAGATATGCAATAAAACTCAAACAATAAACATCCACACAAGATAGAGAGAGACACCAAATATAATGTGGAAACCCAATGTGGGAAAAACCATGGAGAATCAATCTCAAATATATTCATGAGAACAACCCCACAAGAGCACCATACCCCTTTGCCAAGTATAAACCTTAGCTTCAATTCATGAGCACCACCCCACAGGAGCTTCAAACCCCTTTGCTGAGCACCAACCCCTTTGCCAAGCACCAACTCAGTAAAAATTCATGAACACCAACCCATGGGAGCACCAACCCCTTTGTGTATACCACACACCTATCTCTCAATGTTTCTATCTCAACAAATGATAGATTAATACAACATCACCTTCCTCTCTCTCACTTTTGCTCTTCTAAGCTAGATATAAAAAATACAAATCATCTCTCATAATTGCTCTTCTAAGCTAGATATTACAATATCAAATCAACCTCTCACTTCCACATATACAAATGGCTACTCAAGCCTTTATTTATAGCTTTCCAAATGACCTTTGGCCTTCCCCCTTTGTAACCTTTCATTCCTCATGGAAAATGGTGCCAATCTTGGATGACCTTTCATATCCAAGCATTTGAAAAGTCATGTGGTGACCCTTCATGAGAAATTTTCCCTTTAATCTTTTGTCTTCACTTGGTGACTCTTGGTATTCCCTAAGATGACTCTTCATGGGAAAATGCATCCCATCCTTCTTTTGTCTTTATCCCATGACTCTTCAACTTCTCCATGGGCCCTTATTTTGTCTCATATGCAACCAAAAATATATTCGTTAATATTAAATAAATATTAACTCATATTAGCCAAGATAAATAACATTAAATGCAATAGGGCCTTTATCACCAATAATACTAAACCTTTGACATCAATGACAATATTTCCAACACTTATCAAATGAGAAAACCTTAGTTATTTATGTTCATAGTGGTTGTGGTAAAATGGGTTAATGGGAACATGGTGTTTATCTACCCAAAAAAAACCTCTATGAATGATCACTACCTACATAACCAATATTCTGAAGAGGGTTGAACTTAGACTTATGTAGTTCTCCCCTAAAGTTTGTCTTGTGTGTGAATCATGAAATGTGTGATAATAAATTACAATGATGACCTATATTGTAACTTGGAAAATGTGGCTCATGGAATTCTTATTCAATACTTTAAACTTATATATGTGTTCTCCCTATGACTGATATAAAAATATGATAAAATAGGGAGGTTTTTTCTCACTTAAGTGCTTGATTGAATGCCTTTGTTAGGTTTCCTATATGTAATAATTTATTAAGTATGTGTTAGGTGTGAAATGAATGAGGTTTGATCTTTTATATAAATATCAATCCCTTTTGAGAATATCTCACATTAAATCACTTAGTTTGACTTTTAAGAAATATTTAATTTGAAAATTGGATGACTTTAGGGTACTTACACTTGTGTTGGTATAGGACACTTATGTCGATATATGCATCTAGCTAGGATGCAAGTGTAAAGGTAGTTAGAAAACATGCACACATCCAAAACTTTAAGAAACGGAAGACAAATAGGTTTATAACATTCTGAGCATGATAGTTTGAGTCATAAAAATAACATTGGTTAGACTAAGAGATAAACAATTAGTAAAAAGAGATCCTGTATTTGAATATTTTGGTAGTGGGAAAGATATATAAGATGAAGGTACATACATGATATGTATATTCCAAGTGTACAAGACTAAGTTTCTATATAATTCAAAAATAGTTTCTACATATACCCTCCTACCCATCGCTCAGTAGAAATAAAATATCCCCTTTGGTTGGAAATGGAATAAAATAACCATGCACTCATTCAAAATATCCTTAGGATTGACCAAATATTGTCATTAAAAGCATAAGGACATAGTAATTTCAAATTTTTTATAGAATGTATATATAAAAAATCAAATTGTAGATAACACTCTTTCATACATTGATTGTCTCATTAAACATATCTTTCCAAATGAGTTTGAGGATCCCATTGGTGATATCATTAGTTTTCATGAACTCTTAGAAAATGAGTGAAACTTACTTAATCTTCTATGTGATATTGATTTGATGGAATCAATTTCCAAGTCAATTGAATTTTTACCAAGATAAACACTCAACATAAGTAATCAACTAACACTTCATCAATAATATGAACTAATTTCCATGATCCAAAATCACAAGATTTACTTAATATGGTAATATTATGATATGAGAGGTATACAAATATATTTTTACACCCACCATATTTATATCAAAGATAAGTGAAAATCCAACCACCAACCTTAATGGTAGATGAATCTTACTATTAATTAAATTGTCAAAACTAAATTACCAAAAAATATAAATTTGGGATTCATCTACCCCATTTGTTATATCAAATGGGTTTCTACACTCTTCATTATACCAAATAAATGTGGGAAATGGTGTATTTATATGGATTATAGATAAATTAACACCACTAATATGAAATATCACTTCCATATACCCTTTACTAATCAAGTCTTTAAAACCATTTTTGTAAAATAGTAATTATCCTTTCTTGATGGATTTAGTGGATATAATCATATCAAAACCATAAGATCAAGATAAAACCACATTTACATGCCCCTATGGAATATTTGTGTATCATGTTCTTCCATTTCAAATTTGTAATTCCCCAACCATCTTTTAGAGGTTTTTTCTAATCATATTTTTATCTCTCTTATGAATATATGGAGATTTACATGGATTAATTTACCATTTATAGGGATTATTATGAATAAGACATTAATAATTAGGGTGGTGGAATTTCTAATATCATACCCTCTCATTAAGCCATGAGAAACATTAGATGCTAATAATAGAAGGTATTGTAGTAGGAAATTAAATTTCACCCCAAGGGATATAAGTGGATCTAACTAAGAAGTTATTTGAAATTTTCCCACACCACAAAAATAAAAATATGTTAGAATCTATCTAAGACATTTTAGTTACCATAGACATTTTATTAAATATTTTCATAAATTTTTAGCTCCTTAGTTTATTTTTATAATTAAATTTGATGAATTTAAATAGACTAATGAATGATGGGAAACAATTTAGGATCTAAATGATATCCTAGTATTAAAACTTATACTAAGAAGACTAGATTAGAATTTTCCTTTCCATATCCACATAATGCATCTGATACACCACTTGAAGTTATCCTTTTTTTCAAAAGGATGCCAGTTAAACTATGTTATATTTTTATCAGTAATAATATTTCATATTTAAGCTTAACTACATGATAAAATAAAAATAACTCATTGTTATAGTCTATAATGTCAATATTTTTTTCATTATGTCATTGGTTATCATGTTTCACACATATAGATCATATTGTAATTAAATATTTAATGGATAAACTAGTAATAAATGCTTGAATTATCAAATGGTTATTAATACTTCAATAATTTGATATTAACATTGTTGATAAAACCAAAATGGATAATGTAGTTTTAGATTTCCTTTTCATCTAACATATAATGTTTAAACTCTGTGCTAAGGTGTGGAGCCTAAAAGCTTCACCAAGGAGCGCATTACCAAAGTTGTAGGTTTACACAGTCACCGGTGTCAGTCAGGAGCTATTCAAGAGACACCGGTGTCGGCAGGGATCGACCGGCATCGGTCATAGGCAAGCAAGCAAGAACCGACATCGGTTACCTGTGCATCCAGAAAGCTATTTCCATGGATAGAACCAGTTGTTTGCATGATGAGATTAAGTTGTAGTCTTAAGTCTGCGTCTCTATTATTAGTAAGAATTTTTTTAGAGCCCTTGTTTAAGAGGCTTAACTGTTGGTTGTAAGTGCATGCTCAAGTTTCCTAATTCTATATGTAGGAAAGATCTTTTTAGCTTATTGTAGTTCATTGTATGTGAATGTTGAAGAACAGTACAGAATTGTATAGGTGAATCATTCCAGGTTGTTGGAGTTGATTGTACTTGAGAGAGAGAGCTCTTGAGGGAAAGAGATCTAGAGAGAGATCTGTACATCTGAGAGAGGTGTGGAAGAAATAAGTTTCTTCAATTGTATTCCTTCTGTAAAGAGTTTAATACAAGTTTTCAGGGTGGTTTCTTGTATCTCTTGTTCTTTGCTATTTATCATTCTAGTTAATTATCTATCTAATTTAATTCCATGGTTTATTGTTTTCTTAAGTGTAATCAAATTGTTGGTTGATCCCCAACAAGTGGTATCAGAGCTTGGTTGTAGGTTTAGAGCTTGATATCCTATAAGTGGTATCAGAGCTCAAGTTCACCAATAGGTGGTTCAGATCTGTGTAGTGTGTATTGATTACAGGTTGCTCACAGGGGTTTCTGCAGGGATTTTTGTTTGAGTGGGAGAAGCAATGGCAGAAGAAAGTAAAATGAGAATGGATAAGTTCAATTGAAAAAATTATCAACATTGGAGAATGCAGATAGAGGACTATCTGTATCAGAAAGATCTATACTTACCGTTAGGTGGGATTGCAAAGAAGCCCACAGACATGGATGATGAAGAATGGGAAGTTCTTGATAGAAAGGCTCTGGGGTCTATAAGACTAAGTCTAGCATCTACTGTGATATCTAATTTATCACAGGCAAACACAATGGTAGAGTTGATGACTACTTTAGCAAATTTGTATGAAAAACCCTCAGCTTCTAATAAGGTATATCTTATGAAGCAGTTATTTAATTTACGTATGTAGGAAGGTGGATCTGTATCTAATCACCTAAATGATTTCCATGGAATTGTAAATCAATTAAGTTCAATCAATATTGTATTTGATGATGAAATAAAAGATCTTTTAATATTATGTTCTTTGCTTGAAAGCTGGCATAGCTTAGTAATGACAGTTAGTAATACTGCATCTGCTTCAAATATTTTAAAACTAGAGGATGTTGTTAGTGTTATCTTGAATGAGGAAATTCGTAGGAAAAGCATAGAGAAAACATCAAGGAACACTTTAAGTTTTGAGAGTAGGGGAAGGCAAAAAGAGAGGAGCAAGAGGAGATCAAGATCTAAGTTTAAGGTGAGAGGTAGATCCAAATCTAGAAATGGCAGGAAGCCACAATGCTAGAATTGTGGAAAGATGGGGCACATAAGCAGAGATTGATAGTCAAAGCCTAAAGAGGACAATCAACATGAAGGAAAGGAAGAAGTAAAGGTTGTAGGTATTGCACAAGATGTTTTAATATTCTCTTTGCATAATA
Organism: Torreya grandis; assembly: GCA_037957365.1. Lineage (NCBI taxonomy): Eukaryota > Viridiplantae > Streptophyta > Pinopsida > Cupressales > Taxaceae > Torreya > Torreya grandis. The sequence continues at coordinate 3,117,443 of JARHVA010000782.1, read as the reverse complement.
ATATAGAATCTAGGGTTTTAGATTCTGGTGCATCTTTTCATGCTGCCCCTAATAGAGAATATTTTAGTGATTATGTCCATGGATATTTTAGAATAGTGTACTTAGGGGATGATGAGCCTTATAAAATTATTGGCAAAGGTAAAGTGCAGCTGAAAATGTAGAATGGCAACACATGGGTGTTGAGAGATGTTATGCATGTTCCTAGCTTGAAGAGGAATTTGATTTCTGTAGGAAAGTTAGGAGATGAGGGTTGTACAGTAACTCTCACAGCTGAATCTTGGAAGGTGACCAAGGGTGCACTTGTTATGGCTAGAGGTAAGAGAGTTGGTACTCTCTATTTATGTAATTGTGCTACTAATATTTCTCCTTCTATATTATCTACTTCAGATGTGGATGCTAAACTGTGGCACTCAAGGCTTGGCCACATGAGTGAGAAGGGGATGTCAATTCTTAAGTCAAGAGGTAAGCTTTTAGATTTGAAAAGCATAGATATGGAATTTTGTGAGCATTGTGTATTTGGAAAACAGAAGAGGGTGAGTTTTCTCAAGACTGGGTCAACAAAGAAGAAGCATAAGTTGCAGCTTGTTCACACAGACGTGTGGGGACTGGCTCAGGTAGCTTTTATTGGAGGATCACAGTACTATGTTACGTTCATAGATGATGCTACAAGAAAGGTATGGATCTATTGTATTAATAAGAAATCTGATGTATTTGAGACTTTTAAGATTTGGAAAGCTATGGTTGAGAATGAAATAGGTAGAAGATTGAAGTGCCTAAGATCTGACAATGGTGGTGAGTTCTATAGCTATAAGTTTAGAGATTATTGTTATATGCATGGAATCCATAGGCAAAGGATGGTTCTAAGGACACCTCAGCAGAATGGAATTATTGAAAGGATGAATAAAACAATAATGGAGCATGCAAGGTGTATGAGATTGCATGCTGGTTTGCCCTTAGAGTTTTGGGCAGAAGTTGTTGACACTATAGTGTACCTGATTAACAGAGGACCCTCTACAGTGTTGGATGGTGGAATTCCAGAAGAGGCATGGACAGGTAAAAAGGTAGATCTCTCTTTTCTCAAAGTTTTTGGTTGTGAAGCCTTTGTGCACGTTGATAAGGAAAATAGAAAGAAGCTGGATGCTAAGTCTATGAAGTGCGCATTTATTGGCTATGGCTCAGATGATTTTGGTTTTAGATTTTGGAATCTAGGAGCTAATAAGGTAATTAGGAGCTGTGATGTTGTTTTCAATGAAAAAGTGATGTATAGTGATCAGCTGAAGAAGCTAAATCAATCTGGGTAGAACAATGGAGAATTGGACGAGGTGACGATCCAAAATGAGCTCGTGGGAAAAAGAAATAATCACTTGTAGAAAAACACAGAGATCGACGTCGACAAGGCAGGAACTAACGTCAGCAGGATAGAAACTGATGTCGATCATATAGAGACTGACATCGATAGGATAGGCACCAACATCGGCTAGAAAGAACCAATGTCGGCCAGTAACAGGCATGGAAGTGATCGAGGTCGGTCACTGTCAGAGAATTTGGGTAGACAGTGTGTTGTGAACGAGTCTCAGATGCCCATCAAGAGGTCAGAAAGGGTAAGTAAGCCTCCAATTAGATATTCCCCTTCATTATTCTATTTATTGCTAATTGATGGTGGAAAACCAGAGAGTTTTGAAGAAGCATTATAGGTGGAGTCCAAGATTCAGTGGGAGCGTGGCATGGTTGAGGAGATGGAGTCCTTGAAAGAGAACCAAACATGGGATTTGGTTGAGTTGCCAGCTAGTAAGAGAACACTGAAGAACAGATGGACCTACAGGTTGAAGGAAGGTGAGAATGGACAGATGAGATATAAGGCCAGGTTGGTAGTGAAAGGATTTGCATAAAAGCCAGGTATTGATTTTGGTGAGATTTTTCTCCTGTTGTTAAAATGACTTATATACGGATCGTACTGTCTTTAGTTTCTATTGAGGATTTACATCTTGAGTAGCTAGATGTTAAGACAACATTTCTTCATGGAGATTTGGATGAGGAAATATATATGGAACAGCCAGAAGGATTTGAGGTCAAAGGTAAGGAGAAGTTAGTGTGTAGATTGAAGAAAATCTTGTATGGCCTCAAGCAAGCTCCTAGACAGTGGTATTTGAAATTTGACAAGTTTATGACTGAGCATGGCTATAGTAGGTGTCAATCTGACCATTGGTGTATTTTAAGAGATTGGATAATGGTAGATATATTATTCTATTATTGTATGTAGATGATATGCTGGTTGCAGGATCACACATGCAGGATATCTCTGAGCTTAAGGTGAAATTAGCTCAAACATTTGCCATGAAGGATTTGGGATCAACAAAGAAAATCCTTGGCATGAGCATTAAGAGAGACAGGAAAAATCACAGGTTGATTTCATCTCAAGAGGATTATGTGAACAAGGTGTTGAAATAGTTCAATATACAGGATGCTAAATCGGTAAGCACACCTTTGGCTGGACATTTTAAATTGAGTAAAGAACAATGTCCTAATTCACATGATGAGGTAGATTACATGAGTAAAGTTCCATATTATTCCGTAGTAGGGAGTTTAATGTATGCAATGGTGTGTACTAGACCGGATATTGCCCAAGTAGTGGGAGTTGTAAGTAAGTATATGGCCAATCCAAGAAAGGAACACTGGAAAGCAGTTCAGTGGATCCTTAGATATCTGAGAGGAACCAACAGTAGGCATTTGTGATATGGAGGTTTAGATACTTCTCTACATGGTTATGTAGATTTAGATATGGTAGGTGATTTGGATGGCAGGAGGAGCACCACATGGTTATGTAGATTCAGATATGGCAGGTGATTTGGATGGCAAGAGGAGCACCACAAGATATGTTTTCACTGTAGGTGGAACGGTGGTTAGCTAGATATCAAAGTTGCAGAAGGTTGTTGCCTTGTCAACTATAGAAGCAGAGTATATTACAGCCACAGAGGCTAGCAAAGAGATGATATGGATGACATGGTTCATGGAAGAGCTTGGAAAGGAGCAAGAGAGTTGCAGACTATACAGTGATAGTTAGAGTGCCATTCATTTGGCTAAGAATTCAGCCTTTCATTCAAGAACAAAGCATATACATATTAGGTACCACTTCATAAGATAGGTATTGGAGGATGGTGAGTTAAAGCTGGAGAAGATCCATATAGATAGGAACCCTGCTGATATGTTAATCAAGCTGGTTACAAAAGAGAAGTTGAATCTTCATTCAACTTTTGTTGGTCTTCATGATTGAGTTGAAGATGGAGGAGCTAGAAGATGTTGTTGTACAGGTACTGGTGTAGCTGTTTATCTCCAAGTGGGAGATTGTTAAGGTGTGGAGCCTATAAGCTTCACCAATGAGCGCATTACAAAAGTTGCAGGTTTACACAGTCACCAGCGTTGTTCAGGAGTGACCAACGTCGGTCAGGAGTAGTTCAAGAGACACCGGCGTCGATAGGGATCGGCCGACATCGGTCACATGCAAGCAGGCAGGAACCGGCATCGGTTACCTGTGCATCTAGAAAGCTATTTTCATGGACAGAACTGAGTGTTTGCATGATGAGATTAAGTTGTAGTCTTAAGTCTGCATCTCTATTATTAATAAGACTTTTTTTAGAGCCCTTGTTCAAGAGGCTTAACTGTTGGTTGTAAGTGCATGCTCAAGTTTCCTAATTCTATATGTAGGAAAGATCTTCTTAGCTTATTGTAGTTCATTGTATGTGAATTTTGAATAACAGTACAGAATTGTATAGGTGAATCATTCTAGGTTGTTGGAGTTGATTGTACTTGAGAGAGAGAGCTCTTGAGGGAAAGAGATCTAGAGAGAGATCTGTACATCTGAGAGAGGTGTGGAAGAAAGAAGTTTCTTCAATTGTATTCCTTTTGTAAAGAGTTTAATACAAGTTTTTAGGGTGGTTTCTTGTATCTCTTTTTCTTTGCTATTTATCATTCTAGTTACTTATCTATTTGATTTAAATCCGCGGTTTATTGTTTTCTTAAGTGTAATCAAATTGTTGGTTGATCCCCAACACTCTGCAGGTTGATGATATTTTCTATAAGAATGTTTATTTTATATTTCACTATAAATACCTTATTTTTAAGATATTTTTTATTATTTTTATAGAATTAAATTCCCACAGTATTTTTCATCAAGGGAAAAATATAATTTGGTCATCTAAATTAGTCCTTTTTCTTTGACTTCAGGTTATCTATTCTACCTTGGGCCTAATTCAATCATGTGTTGGTGTGTGAGATAAGATGAGGTATTTTATATCCTCCATGTTTGTAATGATAAACCTTATGAGTGGAATTTCACATTACAAAGAACTACCACTAATATTCTCACAACTATATATTATTGGCCTATTTTTTAATTAGAAACCACATGCAAGGATGAGATGTCTTTTGAGCACTAATTTTTTTAGAGGCATTTTAAAAATAGGGTTTATACTTTTTGGTCCTATAGAACATACTTATAATCAAAAGGAATATATTTCTTATTTCTACAAAATACCTCACTAAATGGGTGGAGGTAAAGGCACTCACACATGGAAGGGATGAAATGGTTGTTGAATTTTTGTATGAATATATTTTCACCTGACATAAATTTATAAAATATAATGTCACTAATAAAGGAACATAATTCACACAAAATTTAATTATGTCCATTGTTCTTGAGTATGATTTAGGCCATAAGAAGTCAAATCCATCACACTTATAGTTCAATGCCCAATTAGAGTTCACCAACATAAAGATGGGGATCATTTTTAATTAAATAATAACATTACACTACCAAGGTTGGGTATCCATAATTTTTTAGGTTTTTTGGAATTATATAATCACTTGGAAGACCACCATAGGGACCACCCCTTATGAATTTATCTATGGTAAGAAGGATGTTCTCCCCGTAGAGTTTGAGATAAAAAATCTAAGGATTGCATTTTAAATTATCTTGGATCTTTCCAAAGCTTAGAAACAATGAATCACTAAACTCAATGAATTAGATGAGATTTTTAAATAGTCTCTTAATCATATAAATGGTGATCAATAGTAAAGAGTCATATGACATGCCAAGCTCATCAAGATGAACACATTTTAAATTATAGATTATATCTTACTTTTTTATTCAAAATATAAATATCATAAGATTTATCTAGAAACATAATGGCTTGGTACATATTAATTTAAGTATTTTATAAATAATTATTGAAGTTATGTGTAGTTGACCTAGTAAGCTTTAAATTATTGGTCAATGGTCACCACCTCAAGTTGTACAATAAATCCTAGAAAAAGGAAGAATTATTTAGTAACATTTAATTAAGGGTTGATCTAGAGGTTATTAAGGATATGGTGAAACATTTGTTAAAATATTCATGATTTTATCATCATAAAAGTTTAAAAAATAAAAAATGAAAACCCTTAGGTATTGTTACAATTTTTGGTCAAAAAGCCAAATATTTGATGATCAAACATAGAATAAATATCATCCTAAGTGAAAAATAATCTTACTTAACATATAGGAATCCAAAAAAATAAAAATATTTCAATAAAAAATATAATAGTCATTTATAGTTGTTATTGTTATTATATATATGTTTCCCTATAGCTATATATTGTTATTGACTTTTATATAAATAACTACAAGTTTTCCTATCGATGTTAAAAATAACCTTACATTTTTATAAGTTCTTATCTATAGAAACTAAACTAACATATTCATCACTAAAATTTTACTCTCAAGGATTTTGGATCTATGTTCTTATTTTTTTATACCTTGGCCCTAACCTACCATGATACAAATTTCCCCCACCCACTCTTGGGCTAAAAATATTTGTTTTCACTCAATGTTGTGTTTATGTTATTTTTTATCATAACATATATAGGTCCCAAAGTCTAGACATGTAACCACTTTGCATATATTTATTTCATAGCCACCACATTCATCTTAGAGTTTGAATCCATTATAACTAGTTTATTACTACTTATTTCTTCCTTTCCACATGCACTTATTGTTGGAAGCACAACCACTAAAAGGGGGGTGGGGTGAATCAATGACCTAAAACATTACTTAGGACATGTTACATATAAAAATAAATAAAATTAAAATCACCATTAGGTCATCCAAACACATTTAGACCTCAATCTTCTTCTATGCCTAATAGAGACCTAATGTGTTAGGTCTTTCCTCTCCATGGAATAACTTGAACCTATATGGATAAGATGGATATTAAAAATGAAATAATTTTTTTCAAATAATTATCTGAAAACCTCAACTAACCTTATCAATTCTTAATAATTCTAAAATATTTCATTCATATGTTGAAATCACCATTAGACCTTAAAGACCTATTAGGCATAGTTACCTCAAAAACACTATCTATAAAGATGAAGCTCATAAAACCTATAAAAAAATTATATACACAAAACACACATGAATGGAAACTTAATTACCTAAATATAATCACCCAAATCATTAGACTTCATCACTCAAGCTCCAAAAACTTAGGAACACCTCATTAAAAAGCTCACTCAGCATTGTTAATTTGCTCAGAACCCAACATTAATAATTTGACCTCAAACATTATTATAATCACACTAAAACACTTAATATTAATGTATAAGATACCATTTAATTTATATAACATCAAAATATTCTTTAAACACTTCCAAACTAGCATAATGACTCAAGAACATAAATCTTACTAACACATAACAAATTGCCTGAATGCTCCAAAATATAGTCCTAATGAATGTTGTCTTCAGCTCCTATAAGGACACTTAAAAGACATATCATGAACATAAATAGTTACTATGTGACATATATAACATCTTCCAATATATATATATATATATAAAGTTCTAGTGTCAACTATTGGTCTTGCAAACCAATTTGTTAAGCTTCTCTCTCACAATTCTTTCATAGCTAGACAAGCCATTTTGGCTTCCATATTTCAACTTCTTAAACTAACTCTAAACATTATATAAATAATTTATAGGAAATATATATCCAAAAAATATATAATATGAATTTTTTTATTTAGATAATAGTAGAGAGCCTCCAACTCAACACTCCCACTAGCTTACTTAGAACTACCATTCTACCTTGAAAACCAGTCATGCTGAACATGACTTTCAACACCTATGTGGGCACTTTTAGGAAATATTTATAAATTTGTATGATCTTATTAGATAATTAGGTAACTATAATATAGATAGATATCATGGTCAAGTGATAATCATTGATGTTATAGACTAATCTCATAATCTTACCTAATCATTGTCCTAACTGCACAAGAGAGGTTAACTCATGTGCAACATTCTCAACATATCCACTAACCATAAAAACATATAAATTAAATTAATGTGTACTATATATCTTTAAAAACAACCCCATTTTATTTTTTTATTCCTAATTTATGGTAACACATTCCTAATCTCATTCCCACTTCTGCCTATTTTTCTCACTATCTTCCTCACTAGGTCTTTTTAGTGATATGCCAACTTTCACGACTAGTTTAACATTTTTAAATTATGTAACCTGCTCATAAACCACCATGAACATTAATAATAAGTCTCAAACTTTTTCCTTTGATGTTTTTCATTCATTTACTTGGTCACCTCTATTTTTTATACCAAAATTATGAGAAACAAACACTTTTTAGTGGGGTCCACTCACCTAAAAAACCAAATACCACCTAGAGGTACCTAAAAGAGTTATCTACAAGATCCAATAACTAGGTCATCCAATTCATCTAATCCATTTATATCAATATCTTTCATATCGGTCACTATGAGGGTTTTAGTAGGGTTTTAGATTGGTTTCCATTAATAACATTTATTCATAAAGCTCTGCACATGAAACCAACTCATAATGATTATAAATAGTTTTTAAGACCCTTTTACATCTCTCACCAATAGATCAACTTCCCATGCAATAGTCACATGTGCCAAAAGCATTATAAAATCCTTCTTGGGTCTACAACACTTCATTCAAGAACTCAAAAGTCCTCAAATTCACTTTTTATACTTTCATCTTCAACTCAAGACCTTCAAACTTCACCAACACAATTAAAACAATATTTCAGACCTCAAACCATGCTCACATGATCTCAAAAGCCTCCAAACCTGATCATGATGCCTCATTATGTCACCTAGGGTCTTAAGATAGGGTTTATGAGAAGACCACTAATGAAGAACTTACCCCTTTAGCTCACTCTAAGAGTCATATGACTGACTCTACATATTTATCTCATGTTATAACACTATATTTCACAACTTTAAGTCCATACACATCCATATCATCATCATCATCATCATGACTCTACAAGTCTTATTCATGCTCAAGAATTAGTCCATCAAATAGACCTACTAGGCACCATACCACTTTGAGACCTTCAAGACTCCTTCTATAGCTCAAAAATCATCTCCAAAAAATTTAGACAAGATCCACATATCTTCTCACAAGCCTTGGTATACTCACTTCACCAAGCTTCACTAATCATGACTTTACCAAGACAAGACTAGGATTCTCAAAACATCTTGTCCACACAAACTTGTTCTTATGAATTTGGTCAACAATGACCTTATCAAAATAAGTACTTCAAAAAAATCAACACTCTCTTTATGATGATATCTCATATAAATAAAAATTAACACTTCTCATAAGATTGTCACATCACAACATTTTGCTAAAACCTTATGCAAAACTCAAGGACCTACTAGACCATGTTTAAGCCATCATGATCACTTACCATGTATATTCACAAGAGCACCTCTGGGACATCAATGGCACTTAATTAAATTTAGAATCAATGATAACATTAATTCCTCAACACAACAAAAGGAACATACCTTAATAATATCCCCCTTTGTCATTTATGGAAAACACTCTAACAAAGTAGATCATTCTCATCTCCCAAAGTTGGATCTCCCCTAAAACTAGTCTTTCTCCCAATGTGGTCTTTCTTCCCCTTTGGCATTAATGACAAAGGGTCATATCTAACAATACTACCATATGATCCTTGAAACTAAAACATGCTTTATCCTAAAACAAGATCAATCTTCCTTTGATTAACTAAATAGGAGATCAACTCACATAAGTACTCAACCATGCTCCCCTTTATGCATACCTCAAATACATGAACATCATTCTTCTTGCTTAATATATAGAAACAACTGAAGAAGGAACTCCCCCTTTGACAAATAATCTTCTTAATAATGATAAATATCTTAAATTAGATATTATAGAGACCTAAACACATTAGGCCTATCTATAATAAATATCATTGTTCCAAAGGAACAATCTTATTCATTTATACATAAACATATTTAATGTCCATATGTCATATCAAAAGATTTTTAATGCATCAATATAACCCCTTTAATTTTTAGATATATCATGGCTCAGACTAGCTTATAACAAATTCCACATAGAAAACTACCAGTTAAGCATATGAGACCTCATTCTCTATGGTAGACCTTTGTCAAACATTCTTCATGACAAAGACCATTAAGCACCTCTACATGCAACATTCATTGAACTCCATCAAGACTGCTATGGCATATCAGACATATGATTGATATTACTCTAATCAATATTTTAGTTCACATGCTTTGTTAAGGACCTTATATATTTTCCACATGCATTATATGATCCTAATGTCACCTTGACATTCACCAAGATCACTCAACTCCACATGGTAATGACTCAAAACAACTAACTTTGTAGTCACCTTATACTCATTAGATTTTCATGGTTTTGCTATGCTTTTCAATATCAGACCTCTATGATCTTCCTTAAGGCATATGTAGTATGTTAACATGTTATTTAATGATCCTTATAATATATTTATTTCTATATACAACTTTTCTCTAATGTCCACATTGGTTCTATAGACCAATCTATGTTCTATTTGATTGTTAATATAATTAGAGCACTTAGATCACTTCAATTTATCATGATTCATTTCAAGATAATCCATCTAATGTTTATTGAACTCCACAAGTCTTTACAATTTCATTCATTTCATGAAATCTCTTCTAGGTCTTACTATCCCACGGAGTCTTGAAACCCTCATTACATGCCAGTCATGTTATATGCTCAAATACCTACATCATCACCCAAATTGACTATACAAAGCATATATACTTGTTCTTTGTGACCTTAAGGTATTATTTAAAATTCATATGACAAACTTCTTCAATTTTTATAACCAACAAACAACTTTGCTACTTACCCTTATCCACCATTGATCATGCCCATAAGGTACAATCATTTTCTTAGCTATTTTTCACACATAAAAATGAGCTTTTAGACCTATTTCAAAGCATAAGAATGAGCTAAATATAGTAAATAATACTCTACAATACTTAAATCACCATCTCTAATGATCTAAAGTGGTTATAATCCCTTTATACATCATGAAGCCATCGCATCTAGTGACATAAGGATAGTATCCATATTCTTTTCCTTACTCAAATAATCATAATGTCCTCAATCATGTCAATAGCATCCAATATATTTTTATGTCTCTATATACCTTATTGTAACTATACACCTAATCTAGAAACAAAAATATGATTGGTTTGATCAAGTCATTATACAAATACTTTGTAACCCATATCTTGCAATCACACCTCCATTGGACTATTCTCTAAACCATGGCCCTAAATATCAACAAAGAACACAAAGCTACCCCTATGCTGATTATTTCTCTCAAGAATACATGATGACCAACCATATTCAACAACTTTATACTTTGCAACATAGATATCTTCTTAAGACTTGACTATAAATTTAGGCTTGACCTTAGACTTAGCTTCTACATAATCCTTCTAAGCTAGAAAATAACACTTTTCACATTCTTCCAAATCTGACTTATGTCCTACACATAGCTCACCTTGATTTATGAGTTGATCATGACTCATCTTTTCATCCTTATTCTTATTATTCATCTCTTCAATTACCATTATTCTTTGTTAGACCATTATTACAATCATGATAAGTATTATCATCATCATACTTCAAGTTTGTGCTTTTTAAGATCACTTTTAGGCTATTAGTCATTTTTAAAAGGACCACCTTTGATACCAATTTTTAGAATAATATCCACTGAGATGGGGGGATGACTTAGTTCCCTTTAAATCATTAAATTTCACTTATCATTCATGAAGCATTTATTCAAACACATACATCAACCAATGCAAAAATTAGTATCCACATAAGCATACAACATATGAACACAAGAGATATATGGGAAAGCCTCAATGGGGATAAAACCCACTTAAACATAGCTTGGACTATAGTCTTATAAGCAATGAATCAATATTTAGTGAGGTACCAACCTCAAAAGGAACACCAACCCCTCACTAGTAAAGCACCAACTTACAAGGAGGAACCAACCCCCTAAGTGACTCAGCACCAACTCATCCACTTCAAGAAAACTTATTCAACCATGAAATTTCAAGGTATCTCTCACTCCTTGACAAAGCACCAACTCAGCCAAGACCAACTTGATCACCTCAAGATACCTTGTTGCTCAACCAATAGATGCTGACCTCTTCTTCTTCTCTCTATCTTCTCTTATATGAATTCTACTCACTATCATATATTAGGAACACATATTTAAGGCATCTCTAAATTTTTTTTAACAAAGAATCAACTCATTCATCTCTTTTTAACCTTTTATCCCTCTCAAAGTAGCATTTAGGATTCTTCACTCAACATGCCTCTTACTAGGATTATTAGGTCAACTAACCTTAACATCCACATATAGTAACTTAGTTATATGTTCATTATAGTATCTCTCCCTTTTTTTGATGGAATTAAATCCCTCCTACTCCTTCATAATCTACCCTCTTATTCACTCATTGGAATCTTCTCTACAACACCTAATTAGCCCAATTAGGCCTTGTATAAATACACCTCACAAGATCACTTACACTCTTAGTTGGAAAAGATAATAATCCATCAAGTTCAGACCAAAAACATGTCTTAGGACACATTATATACAATAATAAATCAAATTAGTATCACCATTAGGTCATCCAAACACATTTAGACCTCAATCTTCTTATAGGCCTAATAGAGACCTAATGCATTAGGTCTATCTTGTCCATGCAACAACTTGAACCTATATGGCCTAGCTAGATATTTAAAATTATTTAAAACATAAAAAAAAAAAACCTAAAATAACATTATCCATGCTTAATAGTTCACAAATCCTTTTCTCAAAACTTGAAAGCACTATAGACCCTCTTAGTTGGAAAAGATAATAATCCATCAAGTTCAGACCAAAAACATGTCTTAGTACACATTATATACAATAATAAATCAAATTAGTATCACCATTAGGTCATCCAAACACATTTAGACCTCAATCTTCTTATAGGCCTAATAGAGACCTAATGCATTAGGTCTATCTTGTCCATGCAACAACTTGAACCTATATGGCCTAGCTAGATATTTAAAATTATTTAAAACATTAAAAAAAAAAAACCTAAAATAACATTATCCATGCTTAATAGTTCACAAATCCTTTTCTCAAACCTTGAAAGCACTATAGACCTATGGATGACTTCCCTAGTCTTTGCTTCTCGATTATTCTATTTCACTTCGTGATTGGTATTGTAGACACAAAGCACCTATGGATATAAACCTCATGATCTCAATATCATCATAAAATTCATTATAATCCATCACTTAGGCTCCAAAGACTTAGGAACACCTCATCAAAAAGCTCACTCAGAATTGTCAATTTGCTGAGAACCTAATCATTAGTAATTTAACCTTAAACATCATTATAGGCACTTTATAACACTTCATATTAATGTATAATATCCCATGGAATATATATAATATCAAAATATTCTTTAAACACTTCCAAATTTGGTATAATGATTCAGGAACATCAATCTTACTAACACATAGAAAACTGCTTGAATGCTCCAAAACATAGTCCTAATGAAAGTTGTCTTCAAATCCTAAAAAGACACCTCAAAGACATATAATTCACATTATTAGTTCATATGTGACATTTATAACATATACAAATAGATATATCATAATTTATAGTCAACTATTGGTCTTTTAGACCAATTTCTTAAGCTTCTCTTTCTCAGTTCTTACACAGCTAGACAAGCCATTTTGGCTTCCATATTTCAAATTCTTAAACTAACTCTCAACCTTATATAAATAATGTATAGGACATGTATATCCAAAAAAACAATATAATGTTCATTGGTTTCTTCATATAAGATCAGAGAGCCTCCAAATCAACACTCTTACTATTTTACTCAGAATTACCATTCTATCTTGAAAACTAGTCATGGTGAACATGACTTTCAACACTTGTGTGGGAGATTTTAAGAACTCTTGATACATGTGTATGATAATATTATATAATTAGGTAACTCTAATATATATATATATATATATCATGGTCAAGTGATAATAATTGATCTTGCATACCAATCTCACAATCTTACCTAATCATTGTCCTATGCATATAAGATAGGTTAACTCATGAGAAACATTCTCAACATATACACTCACCATAAAAACATATATATGACATGAATGTGTACTATATATATGTAAAAATAACCCCATGTAATTGGATCCATTCCTAATCCATGAAAATATATCCCTAATCTCATTCCCACTTCTGCCTATTTTTCTCACTATCTTCCTCACTAGGCCTTTCTAAAAATAGGTCAATTTTCATAACTAGTTTAGTATTTTTGAAGTCTAAAACCTGATCATAAACCAATATTAAAATTAATTACAAGTCTCAAACTTTTTCCTCCAATGATTTGTATTAATTAGCTTGGTCACATCAAATTTTTATACCAAATTTATGAGAAACAAACACTTTTCTATAGAGTCCACTCACTCACCTAAAAAAACAATGCCACTTGGAGGTACCTGGAAGAGTTATATACATTCTCCAATCATCAAAATAGGTAATCCAATTCATTATGAGCCATTTATATCAAGATATTATTAGGTCATTATGAGGGTTTTAGTAGGGTTTTAGATTGGATTCCATTCTTAACTTTTGTTCATAAATATCTACCACTAAAACCAACTCTTAATGCTTGGAAATAATTTTTAGGACACTTTTACATCTCTCCCAAATACATCAACTTCTCATTCAATAGACACATGTGCCAAAAAACATCATAAAATCCTTCTTGAGTCTACAAAACTTCATTCTAACACTCAAGAGACCTCAAATTCACTTTTTATGCTTTCATATTCAACTCAATACCTTCAAACTTCACTAACATACTTGAAATAATATTTCAGTCCTCAAACCATGCTCACATGATGTCAAAATCCTCCAAACCTGATCATGATGCCTCATTATGTCACCTAGGGTCTTAAGATAGGGTCTATGAGAAGACCACCAATGAAGAACTTCCCATTTGGCTCACTCTGAGATTCATGTGACTAACTCTACATATTTATCTCATACTATAACACTATATTTAATAACTTTGCATCCATACACATCTATATCATCATTATAATACCTCTACAATTCATATCCATGCTCAATAAATAGTCCATCAAATAGACCTACTAGGCACCATACCACTTTGAGACCTTAAAAAATATTTCTATGTCTCACAACTCATATCCAAAATCTAAGATAGGATCCATATGTCTTATCACAAACCTTAGTTTACTCACTTTACCAAGCTTCACTAATCATTCCTTTACCAAGACAAGACTAGGCTTCTCAAAACATCATGTTTACATATACTTGTTCTTATGAGTTTGGTCAATGATTACCTTATCACAACAAGCACTTCAACATAATCAATAATATTTTTCTGATGATATCTCATATAAATACAAATCAATAGTCCTCATAATCTTGTCACATCACAACATTATGTTAAGACCTTATGCAGAACTCAAGGACCTACTAGACCATGCCTAAGCTATCATGATTGCTTACCATGCATATTCACAAGAGAACCTATGGGACATCAATGAAACTCAATTAAAATTTGACATCAATGACAACATTAATGCATCAACACAATAATAGGAACATACCTCAAAACTCATTATTGTCTTTGTTCACTGTTATGGACATCGACAAAACTTAGTTTTCATTAGAACTTTCAAGAATTAGTTGCCTCAAAAATGGGATGTTCACTACCTCACACTTAATTTAACATTCCCAGAAAATTATATAAGTTATAGTGAGAATCAAAATAATTCTTTATCTTACAAAATAGATTTTCACTGTAAATAACTTCTTCATCAGCTCTCAATGATATTACTTCATTTCATACCAAATTATAACTAACTACCACCATTAGTACCTAAGTGATACCATGGTGACATTACATCCACATGAAACTTGGAAAACCTTGAACAAGGAATATATTTTTAACACAATGTGTAAATCCTAGTAATTATATTAGTAATTTAGGATAATTATATTTATATCACTTTTAATAAATCTATGTATATTTTTTATATTTTATGTGCTATAATTATTATCATGCCATTACTATTATTATATATGAAAAATAGTCCATTAAAATCCACACCCATGTCATGATTTCATCATGTTTTCATCAAATCCTCCATCATGACTTCATATTTTGGTCCTTTATAATTACCTTTTGCCCTTATGACTATCATAGATCTCAAATGGTTGCATGCATCATATCCTTCCTAAAATCCAATCCCACACTTAACTTGAGGATAAGTTTCACAATTATATCAGGTTAATTGAATATATATATATATATATATATATCTCCCTCAAGTCCTTGAATTGACATTATTTAACAATAAATATAGGAGGGGGATGAAAATAATAGCCACAAGTAGTAATGTGAAACATGCTGAAAAATAATGATGAGATGAAAATTAATATGTCAAAAATATACAAAATCTAAAAATGGTTATTTAAATGTTTAATCCATCCTTATGATAGATATTTTTCCTCTCCACTGTCACCATAATTTTTAGAAAAAACCATTATAACACTAATAGAGCTATGGAAATTTAAAGGTGAAATTTATAAAAGAATGATGAAGGATACAATAGGAGTTATGATCAGGGTGGAGCCATATAAGTGTACAATCTTATAATCCTCATATTTTGGTTACATTTCAAGATAAAGGGTGGGTGAATATGATAAAGAGTCTTACAATTTTTTATTTATAAATTATTAGGACCTTTTATCACACATTATATGATGATTTTACTAATATAAAAGATTTAGAGGTGGTCTTGACATAGAAATTACTGGTAGAGGTAACTATGTTATAAGCAATAGGGAGAAGTGTACATAATTAAATGTAGCAATAGACTCCAAGAAAAAGTTTTAAAGTGAATGAGAAGATCTTGAGTTTGACTCACAAAGAACCAAGAGGATATCTCTTCCTGTACCATTGCTAAAAGTGGAATTTTCTACCATTAAATATATAAGCTATGAAGGTATGTGGTCTCATGTCTACAATTTTCATTGATTTTCTTCTAAACCATCTCAAAAATATAATTGTTTTAAATGTGACTAATTACCTGATAATTTTATTGAGAAGAATGGTAATAGAATATAAAAAAAGAAAATAATAATCCTTCTCTCACCATTTATTAAGAACCCTGATAATAAAAATATTCTTATCTAACAAGAGACCTTATGTCTATTGGGGAAATTTTATATTGCTACCTCATTTTCCCCAACAAATGGTACCTATACCTCTTACCCAATAAAACCATAAAATATTTACACCTTCATCTTTTAACCTTCATAAGTGGTAGAATATTTCTTAGGCTTCATCTATAATAACCCAAAGGCACTCTCATATATTAAGGGAAATAAGGACTAGAACCAATCATCCATCCTCAAAATTTGGGTTGATTGAGATTTCAAATGAAGAAAACTCAAAATAGGAAGAGATCAATAGTGAATAAGAATAATAATTGGAGTAATAAGAATAATAATAATTTTGATATGGGTCTAATGAGTACACCACATAGTCAAAAGAGGAATATGAGCCAATGGAAGAAGAAACAAGAACACCTTCAGTAGAACATAACCTTAGACTGGAGGTTAGTGAAGAAAAGGGTAATGATTAAACCCATTAAAAATAAAATTATTTCCTATCTATATAAAAATATATCTTGAAAGATGTTAAAATGTATGGTAGCATATAGGTAATTGTAACCCCTTAAGGCTAAAATTCAAGAATTTTAAGCCAAGGTTAATGAGTTGGATAACTTAGTAATACTATCAATAATAAAAAATAATGAATGAGGTAAAGAGAATAGAAGGAAATACTGTAAATAGTAATATAACTTCAACTACACTCATATAATAAGAGCCTATAATACTTACATTTATCACCGAGGAACCTAAAAATATATTCACTATGGAAGAACCTCTTGACATGTGTTTTTGGCATGTACCAACGTTCTAGAATCATCTCTCAACTTGCCTCTCTTGAAAATAAATTTGAATAATCTCCCCAATATTTATATATACCTAGTCTTGACACATTGATCTTCACTCAATGGCTCATTCTGACCATTCCATTTTAAGGGCCCTATCAGTATACACCTCTAACATGATTTCAATGGATTTTAGGTACATGAAGAATGTATATGGTAATGTGGGTTTATAATTTTATTTGTTTAGGTACTAAAAATAGATAAATAAGCATTTTTTAAAGTGTTTTCTAATTACAAATCAATTTTTTTAGGGTTTTATTTAAAAATGGGTTTTAAAATTATTTTAAAGTTCATTCCATCAAGTTTTGGAATTCAAAAATGTAACAATATTCAATGGATGCAATATATAAATAAATATAAATGTTCAAATGGATTGCATCCATTCAAACCTTAGAATAATAACTTGATTAAAATAGAAAAAGACAAGGGAAAGGGAAAGAAAATAAAAGCATGTGCTATACAAAGTGAATTTGAAGCTACCAATCAAATAAAACATCCATAAATGAATCCCTCATGTGACCAAATGATCACAATCACCATGGGAATGACACAATAGTCTGATGGGAAGAAGAGAAATGAACACCATTAGAATGTGTAGATCACCAATAAACATCCAAAATCTGCCAGCATAATGATAGGATAACAAGTTTGAGGGAGAGATTACACTATGAAATCTACAAATTACATAAAAAATAAAAGAGGTTGGCTCCAAAATTTCATGAAATATTAAAATCCAACCCTTTGAGTGTAAAAATGTAGTAATATATAGCCAAGAGGTATTCCATGGGGAGGATTTTCCCTCCAAAATGACTAGATACCACCATTAATACCCCTAGATACCTCCATCTCTTTATTATCCCTCCAACTTGCCACATTCATTGTTCCTAAAAAGATACCAAAAAGATAAATTAAAATAATTAATTAAGATAAATGAATATTAAAAATTACACTAAAATGCAAATAAGTTTTATACTAGGTATAACTAGAAAAATTAAGAGTATCATTACATCTAAGATGGAGTCATTTTTTTGGAAACGTAAATAGTTTGAGTTTTTAATACCTAAGTGAGAAGTTATTGTCAAACAACCATTGGGAGGTTAAACAACAAGCCCAATAGACCTAATCAAGATTTGGGTAGGAATCTAGTCTTTTTTAAGTTATTTTTAAAATTTTGCATATTAACATACCCAGTTAGGTCTTTTTTCTCTAACTAGCATTATGTACTATTAGCAGTCCTTTCATCAGGAGTTTGGGGGGAAAATGCTCAAAGACATTATTTTTAAGCCTCTAAGGGTATTCATCCTGAGTAAGTCATGGATTTAGAGGGAATATCCCCACTCAATATAGGAACTATGGGCTTCAATTAATGATGACCTAGTTAGGGGTTGGGCCCTGATTAACATTATGGAGACTAGTTGGGGGATGGTCCCTACCTAATCAAGGATCCATCCTTGATTAAAATAATGCTTGAACCCATGAAAACCCCAATACCTAAATGAGGTTTAAAACCCTAAAAATACTAAGTGTTCCCTCTCAACCAAGTTAGATATTTTAATCTGATAAATAAAGACTTATACTAATGATAAAACCCTAGACCTCGTCAAAGATAAATCCATGACTAGAACTAACCAAACTCTAGACTATCAGACCTTGACCCAATCAGGATTTAAAGCTTAACTATAACTAGAACTCACCCAATGCAAAATTTTGAGACCTATTTGGGACTAAAGTTCTAATTATTAAAGGATTTCATCCTAGTTACACACAAACGTAATCTCACCCCAAACTCTAACTAGTAAAGGCCTCAAGACAAAGAGATTTCCTTATACATAATTGGGATTTGAAATCCTAGTTAGATCTACAGGGCTTAACAATTTTTAACATAGACCTATTTATTATAGAAACCCATTTAGATAAAATACTTAGGGAAAATGAACCCTAAAGACCTAATTAAGGGTTAGAATCCTGATTAGGTATAGGGATATAAAAATGTAACATCACCTACATATATCCCTATCCAAGGATTAAAATAATTTTTTCAAATGATTTTTTTAATGAGGAAAAAGTTAGTCAAAAAATCATCAAATGACCAAGCGTAAAATATGAAAATAACACACATAAGCTTAGTCATCACAATGGAATGGGTTTCAGAAGATAAAAAGGCATGGAAATAAAATATACCCTATGAAGTAGCGATATGGAGGTGAGAGAGCAAGGAAGTAAGACTACTAGTCAAGCATAAGTGGAACAAGACTCTACTTTAGGACCATGTGTTTTATATGAAACTTTGTCATTCAAACTTGGTCATCATAATGGGATATGTTTTAGGAGTTTAAAGGGTATTTAAGTTGAGATCAACACATAGAGTAGGTATAAAGAACTGAGAGAGCTAAGATAGCTAGGATTAAAATGCAAATTGAGAGGTCAAAACACCACTTTCATGTTAAGTGTTGTATATGAAGTTTTCTCAAACAGACATGGTCTTTCTAATGGTGATGGTTTTGGGCCCCAATTTAATAAAATAATAATAAAAATACCAAGTAAAATTAAGGGTACTGAGACCAATAATATGTGACCACAATAAGGAGTAGAGTAAAAGTAAAAAAAAGAGGTTACCTAATTCTTAGAATAATTAGGGCATGTTGTGCAAACAACAATAAATGACAAATCTTTTAGAAAATACTCCTGAGTATTTTAGAGAGATAGAAACATGTTTACAAGCCAAAAATATTTGGTTAAGAATACGTATGAAACATGAATGGATTCAAGAGAGGAGAATATGGGAGAAAATAGAAGAGCATATCAGATATCCTCATTGACCTAGTGTGTGTAAATGAGTTAAATTATTTCTTATAACCTACAAGGACTAGTTATTATAGATTGAATCATCAGGCTAGTTCATCATACCTTAAGAATGATTACCTAGACATTGATTTTATACTATATAAGCATCCATATACCTAATATAGTTTCCTTTAATCCCACCCAACACCTTTCTCTACTACTAATTTGGCATCCATAGCCCTAGTAGAGGTTTCCTGAATTACCCAGAATTGAGCTTTTTAGGTATATATTTTCTTTTCTTATCTTGTCTTTATTTATTTTTTCTCTTTATTTTCATTTTTAGCATCTCAATTCTAGGTTGGGGACCACTATGGCAAGTGAAAGGTAGAATTATAGATTTTTCATCCTAGATCTTCACCATAGCAGGTTTGTCCATGCAAACCGAGAAACCATTAAGATGTGTTTTTGTGTTTGGTTTTAATATAAAATCTTCATTTAATAAATAGATTCACCAAACCTTAACTCAACATAAATAAATTTAGACTAAATATTATAGTTATACCTATGAAACCCATTCAAAAACATAATATAAGGCTTAAAACTACTTAGATTACCTACGCACTAGAACATCATTCAAGTTACCTACATACACACCTTTTTTTCTTCATTATTTTGACTAATATGGGAACCTATAGGGAAAAATATATAGGATGGGAAAAAAGATACAAGAAACAATGTTGGACTGACAATAAAAAGTATAAAAACTAGTAAAAAACAAAATAAACTACCAACAAACCATCAAAAGAAGTAAGAAACAAAGTAGTAAAGGAAAAGAGAGATTATTTATAAACTTACCAGGATAATTTAAACCTAGAAGTAGTGTTTGAGGGAATACCCATTGATATTCAATGGGATGTCCTCACCAGTTAGACGCCTTAGGTGAAATGTATTATCACCTAGGATTTTATAGATTTGATAGGGACTCAACCATAGGTATCAAAATTACCATGTTGTCCCTTTTTATTTTGAGAATTGTCTTAGAGTAGGACTAGATTAGAGATTGAGAAGGCTTTCACTTTTGCTCACTTATCAAAATAATGTTTGATGACCTCCTATTATTTTTTAAAATGTAATAGGGGTGCATCACATTTTTATTTTAGTTTAATCAAGTTAAGGAGGTGATATTCTATCTTATCATCCATTTCCATGTGTTCTCTCATGAAATGTAATGTGGGAATTATTAGGTTAACTAGAAAGATGGGGTATTTGCCATAAAAAAGATGATATGGTGACATTCCTAATGATCACTTAATTATAGTTATATCAGACAAAAATGTAAATTTTATAAATTTATGCCAATCCCTTAGGTTCTTTGTCAAGTTCTTCTTAATTACATCAAAAAAATATTAGTAGATTCATTTATCCTGTTACTTTGTAGATAGTAATTATTTTTTAGTACCATTAAATAAATGAAATAAAATAGAAATCAAGACCATTATCTTATACCATAGTAGTAGGCATCCCAAACCTAGTGAACATATGTTCTTTTAAGAAGTTAATTACCATGTCAATCATGTTATTCTTACATGTTTGAGCTTTTATCTAATTGGTACATTAATCTATTTCCATAAGGATGAAATTGTGTCCTAAACATGCATTAGCATTAATGGTACAAAAAAATTCCAATCCCCATTTTATGAATGGTTATACCTCAATAAATATCTATAATGTAATGTCATAGGTATGTTATCTATGTGTGGAACCTTAGTATGTATTATAGCTCTAGATGTCAGCATGAGCTTCTTTAAAAACATGAAACTAGTAATACCTTACCTTGAGTAATTGATGAGCTATATCACTCCTTAAAATTTGACCAGTTCCATACTTCCCATAGAAATCATTGAGTACTCTAGTTGCTTTTGTTTGTTTAAGCATCTTAGATATATGCCTTTATGATTCTTTTAGTATTGCATGCTTGATTTGATCATGAAATTGATAATTTTTAAGCATGAGGATCTTATATGAATATAATTAAAGTGACTTATACACTCATTATTTATAAAATAGTATAATACATCCTAATACCAATCATCATTTATGATATCTTACATGGTGTATTGATGGCAAACTATATGCGGGTCTACTTCAGCCATGGACTTATTGATTTCTTGACCTCTTAAATTTTTCATTAGCTAGAATTATACGTCAAAATATTAGATAATTTTCATCCACTTTCCCCTTCACTCATCCAAATAGTTTTGCATTAACATATCCTTCATTATTGGGTCAAGTACAACTATGAATATCTTACTGTGGAGAATGTAGTGTCTAAACTTTTTGACTACTTTGATTAAGGAAAAATATCATTTGTCTATAGTTTTTAACCTTAGTTTATAATTTTGGAGTGGAGAGCTCATTAATGAGATAGGTCTCTCATATCTAACTTCTTTATTATATGTCAAAATAGTAGCACTCGAGTGTTCTGAGGTGAATGAGTAGATGTAGAAGGGTTATGTATAGTCAATACTGATTAACACTAATGTATTTACAATTACTTTCTTGATCTAAGAAAATTTTGCTTATGGTTTAGCCATAAATTCAATATTATCATCCTTATTTAGAATGTTTTTTAGTGATTAGATTATCTCTACAAAGCCTAAACTGAGATTCCTGATGAATTTAATCTTTCCAAAGAATGATTGTAGTGTTTTTTTACTACTAAGCAATGGATTTTTTAGAATGTCCTTCACTCTTTCTCTCTCTAAATATATTAATATGGTTTATTCTAAGATTATGTGGCATAATAACTTACCCTCTATCATCCTAAATATACACTTCTTTAGGTTAAAAGATATTCCATGATATATGTACTTCTACAATACTGATCTCAAGTCTTTCATGTGAACTTACCTATTCTTGGAAAAGATAGTTAATTCATCCATGTATATGATTATAAATTTGTTGATAATATCCTTGAATGTGATATCCATGGCACATTGGAAGGTGACACCCTCATTGTTTAGGCCAAATAGAATCCTTTTATATGTGAATGTACCCCACTTTTTTAAAATGATGTCTTGATTTGGTCTTCATAGTTGACCAATGCCTGATTATACCCTAAGTACCCATCTAATAATGACATCATATGATATACATTCACTACCTATAATACTTCATCTAGTGAAGGCAATGGATAATTATCTGTATTTGAGGCTTTATTCACATTATGTAATTCTATTTAGATCCTTATCTCTCTGATTTTATTTATAACTAATACTAAATTAGCTTCCCATGTGGAGTGCATAATATGGAAGATTATCCTTACTTGGAATAAATTCTACACTTTTTTGCATAATAATGATTCTAGAAACAAATTCATTAGTCTGTATCTCTGATGTAATGGTTTGAATCCTAGCTTAAGAGGGACAATATGTGTGAGAATAGAAGTGTTAGACACTTTCAAGTCCTTATAGATCCATGATATAACCTTATTGAAATATTTTAAGGCTTGAATAAAGTCTTTTTTTTCTTTTTGGGTAAAGGTGTTTTAAATCATTGCTATTTGACTTGAACCTATTCTGAAAAGGTCAAGGCATTTTAATTTTTCGTTAACACATGCAAAGTAAGGGAAAACTTATTAAATGAATTCAATATTGAACCTTAGACATAGAATTAGTTCCAAATTGACTTTAAATAATAAATAAGATTGTTTTTTTTAGCTTGCTCTAGTCCCCTTACAAAATGTTTGTTATTAGGTTAGCCATATACTTTCCATGTTTTTAGAAATTGACATGGCATCATATCAAAATGATACAAATCTTAGATAAGAATATACAACGCACTAGAACACCCTTGTTTATGATTTTTTACTGGGGCATCATTTAAGATTCCTTGAATTATGTGATATTTTACACCGGGTAAATCTTTCACCCGTCCACCTCTTACTAATACTACAGAATGTTCTTGTAAATTATGGTCAATACTAGGTCTATAAGCAGTGATTTCATATTTAGAGGTTAATCGTACTCTGGCAACTTTACGTAAGGTAGAGTTCAATTTTTTTGGGGTGATAGTGGAAAAGTTGACAGATAAGTTACCTTTACCGTCACTGTACAAAACCGTACATGAGAATTTCACTTCATATGACTTCTCGTTCAATTATTTTGAAATAGGATAAATTTGATTCTTTTCATTATTCAAGTATTCCTTTCCTTCATTATGTTCCAAAGGGGAACTAAAATAGATTTAGTTAGTTTTTTTGTTCTAATCAAACACGAATAAATATATTATTAATACTAGTTTTTTAATAAAAAACTATGCCAAATAATCCTTTGGGATTCTTCTTTCTTTATTAAAGAGGGTTTGAATTTTTTTTTTTCATGAATTGATATTATTATATTTATTACATGCTAATTTTTTTGATATCTCGATATATCATTTTTTTAAATCACAAATTAGATTCAAAATTGATGGGTTAACGTGAGCTTATCCATGTAGTTATGCATTATTTAACTAGGAATCACACATTGTGCCTAGACATACATTGTTTGTTTCATTGAAATTACTTAGATTTCAATGTTAGTGTAACATACCTTTAGTAGGGGTTGATTTCTCCTTTTCACCCTAGTAATTCATGTTCAAAAAAAATTCTAGTGAGACCATGCCCTTGGGTATATTGCTGGTTTTAATATTGGTTATCCATTTCTCATATAGTTCATATTCTTGTATGTCATCCTCATCTATAATTTGAGACTCAAATACCTATGTGTTGGTGATGAATTTAATGATATGTGGTCATATTGAATACCTAAAAGTTCTTGATATTTTAAAGAATTAGAAGAGAAACTAAATCTACTAATAGCCTTCTCAAATTGGAGTCAGATAAAGGTTCTAAAGTACCAGTAATTGTAGCCAATGCATCTATTATATAGTTTCTTCTAAGATGCAATGTTTGAATATTGAGTGCATCAAAGTCTTAT
This sequence comes from Torreya grandis, assembly GCA_037957365.1. Lineage (NCBI taxonomy): Eukaryota > Viridiplantae > Streptophyta > Pinopsida > Cupressales > Taxaceae > Torreya > Torreya grandis. Next base: position 3,092,180 of record JARHVA010000782.1, on the reverse strand, counting down.
ATTAAATTTCATACTCAGTTTTAGTATCTAGATAAATACTTGTCATTACAAGCATATTTGATTCTTATCTGCTTGACTACTAGTTCAGAGTTTCCAAGTACCTTGAGATTCTTAACTTCCTTATAGTAAATTGGAGACTATGAACTAGTGCCTCATATTTAGCTACATTTTTTGTGCAAAAAAATTATATGTGAAATTTATCTAAGTATGATTTACCTCATGAGTTAATGATCTAAACACTAGAACCACACCCACTCTTAGACTTAGAAACATAAAAATTCAAAATCCACAAGTGATTTTCAATTATATGTGTATAATTACTATAAGTAAGTGTTGTTAGAACATTTATTTTTCATTGATTTTCTCAACGTCAAGTGGGAATACATCTTGTTTCTCATATTATAGGGCCCTTTTTGAGATGTCCTTTATCAAATAATTACAAATAAAGTTTTTTATAATGATGATATTCTCATTACTAGGGTTAAAAAACTCCTTGTTTTCACTTATACAATTCTCTTTTAGCTTATTGATTTGTGAATTAGCTATACCTAATGCCAATAATAATGGTTGATCACCACACTTGGATTAATTGGTTTCACATCCTCATATACTATGGAAGCACTATGAAATGAAGTTATTTTAGGTTCACATATGAAATCATCCTCATATAGCTAATCTAACCCCTCAAATTTTGAATTCTATTGCATGAAAAATAGGCTAATAAATAGTCTATTATGAGCTTCTACCTATCTCAAGTGTATAGACTCCAAGATTAGAATCTTCATATAATATTTCATTCATTTTATTATAATCCATGATCATTTGAGTCATATTTGGCTCATGTTCAATTATAATTTGATTGGTTATGCCTCACCATGGGAGCCACATAAGAGAAGTCAGTTTCCATGTACTATTTAGTGTTCATAAACAATCTCTACTCAATTACATGTTGTAAGCATCAAGTATATCCACTACCTAAATTTCAATAAATTTTTACACCCTAGGGTTGGAGGATAGCTACATGTGAATGTGTTTCAACTCACTAACAACCTTAACCTATTATTTTTCCAACTGAACAACTTTCCTATTTGACTTTACAGGTGTCAAACCCAACTATTAATAAATTGCATAGGGCATCATATTACCATAAGCACCTTAATCTACAAAATAATTATAATTTTTTTCCCAAAAATATGGATCATTAGGAGGAAAGGAGTGTCCATTTTCTCATTATATATTTCCATGTGAGCATCAATTGTTATATTGACTTCCTTCCCTTTATGAGTGGATAATTATTCTATCAACATGCCATTTTGATTAGAAATCTAGAGAAAGTCAAACATTGTTATGTTTTATTTAATTAATTTCAAGTCATTTGTAATGTTATATCCTTGTTTGAATTTTTATATTGGTTTGTCATTTTATGGGAGTGTAGAGTTATTCTTAGGTTGATAAGATTTTGTAGGTCCTGTACATTGAAATGGGTTATTTTTCATGTTCTCATTAGGTGAAACTTGAGTAGTATTAAAAAAAGTAAATGTCATAAATGGAGTTTGAAATTTAATCCTCAATTATTATTTTTTTCCCATTTGAAATTATTTGAATGCATGAACCTCATCTAAGTTGTCCTTAGGCTCTTTTTCACTCTCGAATGGAAACTCGTAAGTTTCCAAGACTAGAGTTGTACTAGGGTTTTTTCCACCTTGTTTAGAGTTATTATAAGGTGCATGCACTATTTATAAGTTATCCATCTCTTTATAAATTATATTTTAGGGTAGGTTGAACCAGGCACAATCAATATTATCATGATCAGTCATGTTGTGTAACCTAAAACATGTGAGTAATGCCAAATCATCCAAGTTTACTGTGTTTGAGGTACTATTATTATTTCTTAATTTGCATTATCAAGTGTACTAAACACTCCTCCATTATTTGGCATCATGATCCACTACCTATTGGTTATATGAAAATTTTAATTTATGTTGGGTGGTAGGTTGTTTGTATTTTGGTTGCTGTTTTGGAGAACTTGTCTATGTAAATTTACCATATCATTTATCAACCTTTGAACCATTTGTTTCAAATTTTCTAATTCTAAGTTCTCACTAGCATTACAATGATTTACATTTACTATTGTTTGTTATGCATATGTGCAGTAACATTTAGAAACATAGGAGAAAAAGGATGTGCTTGATTATGGGCATTACTAATAGGCTCTGATGATATATAAATAATCAGAGAACCTATTGGTTGTTATTCAAGCAACAAAACTTCTAGTGTTAGGCATGGAAGTCATGTTAATTTATGCAATGGGAATTAATTGTTGGTTGTTTGCCTATGTTAAAATGTGATTGGGAGAATATAAGGATGATCATTTGGAATTTAAGTCAATGGAATCATACTATAGACTAGATTTGGATTGGATTACATAGATCCTAAGATCAAATTCATCAATGGAGTGTTATGATGATGAGCATGGTTGATCATCATAATTTGGTTGTAAGCACTTGGCTAGTCCAATGAATGTAAAGGACCAAATCCATAACCTTGTGTCACCATTTATTGCTCGATTTTGACAACATCATTTTAATCCAAATACAAGGATAAGAGGGCTACTAGGGTTCTTATAAGGAGCATGGAGTCTATTGAGTTTAATGCTCTAAGGCACGTTTGTTTTGCAACCACTTTCATTTGAGTGTATGGGTCTTTTAACCTATGATAAATATTTTGGAATCATGCATTGAAGACACTCATAGGTTTATGTGTCTCCCTATGGGCATTATAAAAATGATGGTATAAGATAGTCAAATCAATGGGTAGCATGAAGTGATTGATGAACACAATTTCTAGATCATTCCAGGAAGCAATAAACCCATTTTGAAACCCAAGATACTAAGCATAAATAACTTATCCAAAGGATTAAGTAATTAAGTGGCAAGCCACATCCTCATTTAGATTTATGTTTGGATCAATGCATATTTGAATGCTTGAATATTTTCCTCAACTATTTAAATCCCATTTGTATGTAATTCAAACAAAATTTGTTGAGATTCTTTGGTAAGTCATGGGTAGGCCCTAAAACATTCATAGGGCATCCACCTCCACTAATCCAAGTATTACTAGCTTTAATTGGTGGGTTATAATGGGCAAAAAATAGGTTAATGAAATAAACTATAGTCATAGGTGAGCTACTAGCTAAGTGGATTTGTCAAGTTTTTGGTTTCCCTTTGTTTTCTCTTGGTTTTATGTTCACATTGAGTTATAACAACTTAAAATTAGCCCCTGTGGAATTTGATCTCTTAGGTATCCATCTACTTTCTAGTTTAGTTTTCAAACTACTCAAGTGTTGGAAATGCTCCTAAGTGTTTAGGTTTAAAATATTCTACTAAAATTTTAATTTTACCTTCATGGATAGGTGGCAACACTCCTTCCATCACTAGTTCTTAATGACGTGCATTTTGGCACATGCCAACATTATAGGCTCATATCTTGACTTGCCTCTCTTGAAAGGAGATCTAGGTAATCTACTTAAGGTTTATATCTACCTATTATAGGCATATTAATCTTCACTCAGTGGCTCATTTTCATAATTTAACTTTAAGGGGCCTATTGGTATATGCTTCTAATGTGATTTCAATAGGTTTTGGGTACTTGAACAATGTAAAAGGTAATACAAGTTTATCATTTTTATTTGATAAGGTTTTGTGTAGGTGAAAAAAATAAGAAATCATTTGTTTAAGTTTTTCCAAATTAGAAATCATCATTTTTAAGGGTTTGTTTGAAAGTGGGTTTGTGGCTGATTTTAGAGTTCATGCCATTGAGTTTTGACATTCAACCATGAGACAATATTCAATGGATGCAATACAGAAATCAACATAAATTTTCAAAAGGATTACATTCATTCAAACCCTAGAATAACAACATGATTAAAAATAGAAAAAGACAAGGGAAAGGGAAAGAAAATAAAAGTCTATGCTATGCAAACTAAATTCGAAGCTAAAAATCAAATACAACATCCATAAATCAATCCCTCATGTGACCATCTAATCTACAATCACCACGGGAACAATTCAATCATCTAATGGGAATAAGAGGATGGGAAGAATAGAAATGACCACTATTCACATGCATAAATCACCAATAAACATCCATAATCTTATATAAATTAATATGTTCATGTTGATAATAATGTTAAGTTGATTACAATCAATTACATCCAAAATTTGTCAGCATAAAAATGAGATAACAAGCTTGAGGGAGAGATTACACTATGAAAACTAAAAATTACATGAAAAATAAAACGGGTTGGCTCCAAATATCTTTTGAAAGAAGAAAATCTAACCTTTGAGTGTAAAAATGTAGAAATATACATCCAAGAGGTCTTCCATGGAGAGGATTTTCCCTTCAAAATGATAAGATACTACCATTAATGTGCCTAGATACATCCATCTCTTCATTCTCCCTCCAAACTCACCACTTTCACTATTCATTTCCTAAAAATATACCAAAAGATAAATTAAAATAAATAAACAGTAAAAATGACACTAAAATGTAAATATGTTTTAGACTAGGCACAACTGTGAAAAATTGAGAGTATCATTACATCCGAGATGGAGCCAAATTTTTATAAATGTAAATGGTTTGATTTTTTAACACCTAAGTAAGAAGTTATTGTCAAAAAATCCATTGGGAGGTTAAAATTTAGACCCAACAGACCTAATCAGGATTTGGGTTGGCATTTGGTCTTTTTTTAGTTGATTTCTAAATTTTTCATGTTAACAAACACAGTCGAGTCTTTTTTTATTTGAATAGCTTTGTGTAGTATTGGCATGCCTTTCATCAAGATTTTGGGGGAAGAATGCTTGAAGAAATTATTTGGGATCTGAGGGTATTCAACCTAAAGTCATCATGAATTTTAGGTGAACATCCCTGCTCAATATAGGAACTTGGCCCTCAAATCCCAATGACCTAGTCAAGGATTGGTTCCCAATTAACATTGTCGAGACTATTTGGGGGATGGTCCCAGACCTAATCAGAGATCCATCCCAAATAAAAACTATGCTTGTTTCACCCATAAAAATCTTTATACCTAAGTGGGTTTTAAAACCCTAAAATAAAATATGCATTCCCTCATAACCAAGTTAGATATTTTAATCTAATAAATAAATAATTATATTAATGATAAAATCTTATACCTATTCAAGGATAAATTCTTGACTAGAATTGACCCAACTCTAGACTGTTAGACCTAGACCCAATCATGCTTTAAAGCCCAACTATAACTATGACTTGCCCAATGCCAAACATTAAAAAAATTTATGAACTAAAGTTATAATTATAAAATGTTTTTTATAGATACACACATATACCTAATCTCATCTTAAACTCTAACTATCAAAGGCCTCATGATGAAAAGCTCTCCCTAGACCTAATCAAGCTTTGAAAACCTAGTTAGGTCTATGAGACTTAATGATTTTGCACATAGACCTATTCACTAGAAAAATATAGTTAGATAAGATACTTGGGAAAAATTAATCATGAACACATATTCAAGGGTTGGAATCTTGATTAGGTATAGGGACTTATAAAAATAACATGGCCTAGAGCTAGACCTATCTGTGGATTAGGACAACTTTTTCAAATGGATTTTAAATGAGGTGAAAGTCAATAAAAAACTCATCAAATGACCAAGTGTAAAATATGAAAAATGACTCACATGATCTTGATAATCACAAATAATTTTTTTTTAAGGGATAAAATGGAATAAAAATCAAAGTGACCCTCTGAAGTGGTTGTAGGGAGCTAAGGGAGAAAGGATGCAAGACTATCAGACAAGCATAAGTGGAACAAGATTCCATTCTTGGACCAAGTGTTGTCTATGAAAATTTTTAATTTGAATTTGATCATCATAATGGGATAGGATTCATGATCCTAAAGGGTATGAAAATTAATATGACCTCTTAGATAAGGTGCAAAGAGCTGAGAGAGATAAAATAATTAGGCTTTAAATGTAAATTAGGAGGTCAAAAGTTTAATTTCACTCTAAGTGTTATATAGGAAGCTTTCTTGCACATATGTGTTATTTAAAATGGTGATGGTTTTATTACCTATTTTAACTTTTAAACTTATATTTAACACCAAGGAAAATTAATGGTGTTAATACTAATGAACTATGAGTACAAATGGGAGCAGAGCAAAAGGAAAAAAAGAGGTTCCCTGATTCTTTGAAGAATTAGGGTGTGTTGTGAAAGAAACAAAAGAACCTATATATACATTAAAAATATAATATCATGTATCCAATATGGAATAATATGTTTAAGGATCCCAATATTCTAAGTTAGGTATTTATCAAATGTCTATTAAGCTTCCCATATATCATATATCTAGGAAGGAGCAATAAATAATTATTACTATTTTTAAATTATAATCATAATTAATATATAATTAAGGATAATAAAAATTTAATAATTTAATTTAATATAAAAATAATTTGAGAAAAAAAGTGGAATAAAAATAAAAATAACTTGGGAAAAATGATTAATCATTTCTAGATTAGAAGCAGAAATTCCTATGATCTAGGAATTATTCATGCAAATGTTATAGTGTAGGACATATTTCAGGGTTGGAAAATTGTATCTAAAGGAAAAAATCATAAAATTTAAAATAGGTAAGATAATATTTATATAAATAAACTCCATAGGAACTCAATTTTACTTTTACAACACCTATTTCTATGGTTCAACTGAGTTTAGAGACTTGTGTGAGTTATACCAACATGGGTATGTGGTGACCACATATAACACATGGAATCTAAGTGTCGTTATGGTGGGAATTATAATGATATCATATTATTCTTATTTAATGAATGAGTTAAGGATAAAATAGGAGATGATAGTATATATTATAATAGATCATTTTCCCCCCTTGAGCTTCAAAACAAAACATCCTCAACTAGCCATATTATCAAACAATGGAATTAATTGACTTTGTATCTAGAATATAATATGGCACTATAAATATCTAAGAGGTAAGTCTTATGTTATTCCACCTATTTATCCAAATAATTATTTAGGAATTATTATATTTTTTATGAAGAGAGATGAAACAAAATTCCTCCTTCTATATAATATAAGGAGCCTTATTTTGACTATAATTTAAAATCTACCAATAATAGAGCCAACAATTATATGAATTATTTGAATAAGAATATTTTTTAATGGATAAGAATGAGAATTAGGAAGCCTAATTTTTGGTCTCTTATTCCTACCTAGATAGATAATATACATATAATGATAAATAAGAGAGAATTAAATGGGAAAAGTTGACAAAGTATAGAGGGTGCCTCTACATGTGATCAGTTAGGGATGCTATATCATGTGAATTTAGAAGCACCTATTCTCATTTCATGTCTCATTTTGTGTCTACCTAAACTTATTTTGATTTCACATAGATGTTCCATGGCCTAATTTGGGGGTATGATGATACCTAGAGATGGTTCTCACTTATATAACCACAAAATTAAATTGTATTCCTAAAAAAACTAGATCATATGCAATAAAGACCAAAAGTAACAAATAGTAAAGGAGAGTTTTATTTGACATATCCTCTAAAAAAAGGTTTTCCTCTATAATCAAATCATAATAAACTATCTTCCACTAAAAAACCATATCCTTTGTAACAAAAAAAAAATTCAATATAATTCAAAGAGTGCAACAACAAATACTATATAATTATTCAAAAAATACAACCCAACATCCAAGCCCAGATATATATAATAATTTATAAATATTACTTTAATATTCAAAGATCAAAAAATTCTTCAACCAAAGGTGAACAACATCAATATCCATTGCTCCAAATATTTCATAATAATGGTAGAAGCATTCATAAACAAAAACATCAAGTTCCATTCCTCTTAATATGATAGAAACATATTTTATAAAGTATTATGTTTAGAATAATATTTCATATTTTTAACCAAAGTCCATTCATTTTTTAAAAAGTAAGGAGGAAGAATTATTCTTTGAAGAAATAACCTGTAGATCATCCTAAACAAGAAAAAAAAGTTATTCTACTATATACAAGTGAGAAAACTTTGGAAATAAAAAAAAACATATTATGATTCAAACCAATAAAATTATAAGATAAAGTGTTGGAAGAAATTTTATCCCCCACCATCATAAAGCCATAGTTATAATAATAAAAGTATGATCCATTTGAAACATCCTAAGAATTTTACAAATACTTAGAATCTATCTCCTTTTGAGACTTTGAATCAACATAAACACATTGATTAAAATAATCATCTCTTTCCACCATGTTGGCTTCCTACCATTCTTTACATAATTGGGAAACCTCATTTTGAAAATTTTTTGCCAAATGATCCACCTCAAAGCAATATCTACATCTAAATGAAACCCTCTAAAAAACTAGTTGTTGTATTAAAAATGGCCCTAAATATTAAATGGTGTCTCTTTTGGTAACCCTCTATATAAATCTATTTCCATAAAATATAGGCATATGTAGATTGGGTGTGATACCTTGTTTCTAGGGGGGACATAATAGAACTTCCCTAAAGTAGTTTAAATCAATTTAAGGTAATAATTACCACAAAATTAAAAGGTAAGGTTTTTCAATATAAATTATATCAAAGTCACTAAAAAAATATTATTTAAGGGGTTAAAATCAAGTAATAAAAGCTTCAATCAAAGAATAGACAAACCTCAATTATAAGGACCCAAATTTAAAATCACCTTTACGTCCTCCTCTAAATCATAGATGAAAATAAAAAATCCATTAGCATAAGGGAAAATAGAGATATCATTTAACAAAATTAGATGCCAATTTTCATGAATCTTGGAATGAAAATAAGGTAGGGATGGCCAAAATTTGTGAAACATTTAAAATATCCCTTATTACTAATATCACTTTTTCATTTCCATCACCTCATCTTATAAGACTCATATGGATAAAAAATTTAGGGTCAAATTGGGCATCTTAAATTAAGGATGAGTAAGGAGAAACTATTTTTTCAATCTTAAATGGAGGAGGATATGAGGTAGAAGCAGATATTAAATTTTGAGGACTCAGATCTAGATAAATATCCTTATTACTAAATCTAAAAAACATTCCATTAAGGTGGATTTAATTTCAAAAATGAAATAAAATAATAATAAGACATGAATTCATACTTAATTAATCCCACACATGAAATTTTTTTATCCTTGGTTGCATAGCTTATCCCAATTTCTATAAAATAATATTTGCAGATCTAGACATCATCTTACATCCATTAAATGCTTTCATAGATGAAGTAAGAGGATGAGGAAATAATGAGGATCAATGGTAGGATGGAAAAATTTAACATGAGAGGTAGATAATACTATACCATCATAAATATATCGTTAAACCCTCACATAAAATTTATATCCATCCGTATGCGAAGAAGTGGTAGGTAGAATGGACAAAGAGGGTAAATTGATGGTTAGAATGCCAAGAGGGGATAATAAGGTATATGTGTGTATACACTTAGTAAAATTAATTATTAGTATGGATCCCATAATAATTTGGTCCTACATGGGTTATAAAATGCATATTTTGTAAATATACATTCTTTTTCATGTTGTATTAAAAGTTGATCTTAGTATAATATGTTATTTCTATATTTAATTATATGATTGAATGGTTTTAATGTTTTTATATTATTTATGGTGAATAAAGTGTAAAAGTATATAGTTTATATGTTTTTGAACATTTATCCATTATATCAAGATCAATTTTATCCACCTATTTACTTGTACTAACCACTTGTAGTAATTGACTGTATCAACCTGTAGTCATAATTGTAAGTGATTGTATGTCTGATATTGAATAGTTAAGCTAACCTATCATTTTTAACCACTCCAATCAGATTTCATAATCATAAATAATCATATTATAAGATAAAAACTATTATAACTCATGTAATATTCCATTTTCCTATTTTTAGTTGTCTTTGAATTATAAATGGTAGTTCTATTCTTAATCGCCTTTAGATCTATTTGTATTTTTTTTTTTTAGCTTATTATGATCTCACAATTGTAACTTTTGGGAATTTTTTTAGAACCCCATATTGATTACATCAAGTCAAAACAATATTTTTTCCAAATGGTTTACTTATAAATTCATCCATGACTATCTATAAATTCACTATTTAACTAGTAAATGTATCAAATGTAATAAATATAGAAATGTATCAACCCACTGGTTAATAAGATGTTCCATTTAGTTTTCAAACAACCTTTAATAGATTACAAGATGAATATTTATCATAAATTAACAATGGAAACATTCAAGTGCATAGAATCACTTATATAGTCCATAATATAGCTATAAATAAGCATACGACCACTATTATCATAATATTCATTATTAATTACAAATCTCATAGCCACTACTACACTAAATATAAATAAAATAATAATATATTACATATTAAATTTAGTATAAAGTAAAATAGAAAATATAACATGTACAACAATACAAATGAGCCTCACAAACAACTCAATGATCCATATATACAACCATGAGTATGATCCCAAATTGTTGAATAGCTTAATAAAGGGAGAGAATCATTTGAGTGATTTACCTATAACCATAGATCATCAATATACCACAAACCTCCCCACTAGGAGTGTCCCTTCCCTTCATAGAGGGATATATAAGAATAGTGTGGATATCAATAAATCAATCTAAACTCATGTGTATAAAATCACTAATACATGTAACAGTCACATAGACCATAGAAACTAATAATGTATATAATATGACATTAGAAAACATATGTAAAATATAAAATATATTGGAATGAAAATGTCTCAACTATAATACTACTTTGGCCAAAGTTTTCATTATAGAAATCAGATCTCACATGGATCCGAGTCAATTCCACTCAGATAAACTCTTTGTTAATAAATCACAAACTATCAAATGATGATAGGGGTAGATATAAGAGTTTAAATATACCATCCTCATATATCTATCACCATTTATCATATGAAACATGAAAATGATTTATCAAAAATAAATCATGGTGTAATAATATAGATTGCAACATACATCAATTTAGGAAATTATGCAATAAAAGTAATAAATAATCATCTTTTAACAATATCATTATTTAAAACTCATGAAATTCATGTATATATTCTTATACATTCAAAAATAAATTTATAAAGGACTTGAACAAGAATCCAAGAAAACTAAATTTATTCCACTATATATATATATATATATATATATATATATATATATATATATATATATATATATATATGTATATATATATATATATATATATATATATATATATATATATCTTTCCTCTCAAACACTGTGTGTGTGTGTGTGTGTGTGTGTGTGTGTGTGTGTGTGATGGTATAAAATTTAGTCAATAATAAAATCAATGAGTTTCATAATAGCTTATAAAACATAGCTAATGTTTCATAAGCTTATTTTATACTTCATTTAAAAAATTTCCTTTATATATTTATTTATTTTTTACCTCAATACATGGAGATCCCACATTTTAATTTATATAAGATAACAACCTATAAATGTTTCATGATAAGATTAATCATATTGATTATATATAATGAGTAATTATAATAATATAACATCTAATAATGTGTCTTTACTATACATAAGTTTGTTCATCACAATTTTACTTATTCAATATCCTATTAACTATTCATTCAATCAATGGACAATCATCCTCATCAATAAACATAGTCATTTATATAATTCATACTCAGAATTTCCCCTTATAACCTTGGTTGTTCAAAATCATCTAAAAGGAGACAATTATATGCCTAGGTTCAATATATTGGTAATAGTTTGACTATGCACTTGCATACATTCATAAATTTATCAAATTTATATGTATTTATTATTATTATTATTATTATTATTATTATTATTATTATTATTATTATTATTATTATTATTATTATTATTATTATGCACAAAGTTGGGGGATAAAAAATATGGCATTGCCCAACTTTGAATTTTTTTTACAAAGGGCATATGCCCTGATGTATTTTTGCATTTCATTTTTTGTTTATAGACAAAACCTACATTTTTTTATAGCATTTTGATTTTCCTTTGAATTTCTCTTATATATTCACATGTGTGCTTTGTATTTACATCCCACCAATGGGATTTGACATTTAGGTTACTAACTCAAGTATGTTAATTTTTAAATTTAAAATTTTCCATTTATATTTATATTTATTTATTCAAGTAGGTTTTGAGTTTATATTTTCACTATATTCTATTTCATTGCCTAAAAATAACCCATATTTATATTTAAATATAGATACATAATTGAATGATTGATCCATTACAGGAAGAAAATGTTTGACAAAACCCTAAATAGGTTGATTTTATACAATTCAAAATGTCAAAAATTACAAATAACCATCAATGTTTTGCATCATTCCTTAGTGTTACCAATCTAAACCACACCCTAAGATGAGGTTGTTCAGGCCTACCTCTAATTTTGGGGAAGAATGGGATTATTCCAAGGCTATAGGTGACCTATGGCTGGGTTAAACCTCTAGTTTATGGGGATAACTCCCCTAATGTATGAATTAAGCTCAAAATCACTAAACCTACTAATTTTTGGGGTGAAAATGGATATAGTGAAAACATGAGAAGTAAACCTATAATATTGGAGGTGATGCACCAATATAATCTATCCACTTTGTTTGATCTTAAACAACACTAATAGATAATACATGAAGTTGAATCATTGTCTCCAAGAGATTTTAGGAAATATTGTTTCATATATAGGTTTTATTAGATGAATATATCATGGGATTAATTAATCTAAGGTCTATTTCAAGATAGTTACTAGTCAAACTTCTAGTCTAAGCACAACCATTAACACCTTACATATTATATGACCTGTATAGAACATCTAATAGCATCTACGTAAGGCAATGAATAATTTAAAAAAAAAAAATAACACATGAAAATAAAAAAATCATAACACACTATATACTAACATTAATAATCTATAATAGTCCATATATTAGTCCAAGAGGACTACAAGATACAAATCTAGGTAGAATTTCCTCATACCCAACTAAGGGATAGATACAATGGCCTAAAATCCTTGATATATAGAAAAATGAAAAAGAGGGAGAATATAATGTGGTTTGTAAATATTTATAAGATGTTATTATGACCCTAATTCACTTTAGATAGTAGTTACAAGCAATCTAAATAGCTCCATGCTCCCCCATGCATTTCCTAGGCTGGTGGTCTTAAATGAGCATCTTTAGGCATTAAAGAGGAGTGGTGGAGGCTAAATAAAAATTGGTTGAATCCATGAATATGATTTCCATTCAAATTTAGTCAATAAATATCCATTTTTGTAGTTAAAAATGTGTATTATTCTCTAATTAGTCCTCATGGATAATTAAGTAGCCCATCCTTGTCCTTTGTACATGTTGACTAGATTGGAGGCTATCCATTCTCCATGATGACCATGGAGTGTGTTTTATAAATAATTTATAAGGTGTTATGATCCTACATTTACCTAATTATCATACCCTCTATGCCATTATCCCTCCTTCTTTATTGACCATAGAGGCCTCTTAGGCAATTAAGCCTAATGACTTGATGTTAACTATTTCAATGAATAGGAGACCTAAATAGAATCTTAGGAATAGATTAATAATCATGATAAAAGTATAGTAAAAAATATTATAGCATTATTTATACCTATAAATCACTAGACACCTAAAAATCTACTTTACATAGGTGATTAGGTCACCTTTCACTAGCATTTACAGACTAACCCTTTTGCTCAGACCTATAAGGGAATTTATAGGTCGATTTGTGAGTATATTATGTTTTTAAATGGTGAAAAATGGATAATAATACCTTATTTAATTATTTTAAACCTTTTAAACAACTCTTAATCTTGTCTTTTTCTTAAAACCTTATAAAAGTGTAGTTTATAAAAAAATTGTACAGTAGTCCATACAAACCAGTACCATGAGTGGGATATCTTATGAATGTACTATTGACACTTGGATTTGTACACCTAAGGATATTTATAAATATCCTCATCCAATTGGAACAATTAATACATCCCTCTTTCTATGGGTGACAATATTGAGAGATGAATCTCTATAAATGGCTAGTTCCCTTGATGCACTCTTTGAAGCTCTTTTATACCTATCAACTTGTAGGTGAAAATGGATTAGGGAAAAAACTAAGAAAACAAAAAAAAATTATGCACAAAAATTTATATATCCTCCCACTTTACTAAAACTACACCACTTAAAGATAATAAGGATATCTCACACAAAACTCACAACATAAGAGGTATTGTCACATTAATGTTTCATAGGTTAGATTCAAGGAGGTATTTGATGTTTAGGAGGGTATTGGATTATTTAATAAAGGGATAAATTCATGATGAAATTATAAAACACATATAAAATTAGAAAATAATACTAAAAAATACCTATAATAATATCCTTTCTACAAATTATTAGACAACTGACATGCTAGAAAAGAAGACCTTTCACTATGCAAATAAACAATATTTCAAATCAACTCAATGTAACAACATGTGAGTGGAAAAATAACTTGTATATTTATTAAATATTAATTCAAGTACAATTTTTTTTTTATTTTCCCCATAAACTAATGGAGGTTACCCAAAAAAGCCAAAATGATGCATACATACATACATACATACATACATACATGCATGCATGCATATATATATATATATATATATATATATATATATATATATATATATATATATATATATATATATATATATATATATATTGAGAGGAGAAACAAGAAAAGGAATTCCAAAGGTCACTTGGACACGTGAAAATTTGATAATTTTTTTTAAAATTTCATGTGAAAGAGGGGTGAGTTGATACATTCCATGTCAGGAGGTCTAATTGTCCAAAACAAGTCATAAGAATGGTGAAAAGTGGCATAAAACCTTCAAAATTAGCATAAGAAACTACCTTCATAATTTTTCCCTATTTGAATGTACTTATCCTAAATATGGATAGGTATGGTGATTGGTATGAGAGGGAAGGCCTTCATGCATTCAATCCCATACATTGGTACTAATCCTAATCATTTAGAAACTTCTAGAGAAGAG
Organism: Torreya grandis; assembly: GCA_037957365.1. Classification (NCBI taxonomy): domain Eukaryota; kingdom Viridiplantae; phylum Streptophyta; class Pinopsida; order Cupressales; family Taxaceae; genus Torreya; species Torreya grandis. The sequence continues at coordinate 3,076,999 of JARHVA010000782.1, read as the reverse complement.
GAATCACTGCCTATAGTCTTGAAACTCCCTATTTTCAGTCACCTTCAACACATGGCCTTGAAAAGTCTTTATTTTCCCATGAAAATCCATGATAAGGGATGATTTACACCTATAAATATTATCCATGACCCTATATTCTTCCACCTTAAAAAGACATCCAATGGAGGCTTTCACACTTCTCACACTTATATGTATGTTGCCAGTCTTGACTACCTAAAAGTGAGGCCCTATTTTGAAACTTATAAACTTATTCATAGGATAAAATAACCATAAGGATTTATTATAGGTATGAAACTTTCCATCAAAATTAATTTCACCTTTTAGAACCTCATATACCTTGAAATATATAAAAAATGGTGAATAAAAACCTATTGTTCATGTTTTTCCTAAAAATCCATATATCTCCCTCACATGTATAGAATCATTGGGTATTCCTCTACATAATATAAGTGGTTTCATGGCCATTACCTACATTTTTTATGTTTAAAATTCTGCATCTCCTCAATCAGGTCACTATAGAGGTTTTGAAAGGGTTTTAAGTGGTTTAGACTTTTAACCTTTGTTCATAAATGTCTAACATTAAACTTCCACCTAAATTCCACCAAGGGATATTAAAGGACCTTCTATAACTTATCCAAATGACTCAGAGTCCCATGCAAACATTCATGCAAGATATGAGTGATTAAAGTTGATCTTCAAGTTGTTTTCATGCTTAATGTGAGGGGTTGAGTGCTTCTTAAGCCAAAAATGGCTTCTTGGATATTTTATTTTCAAAAAAATGGGTTTATTACCTATGTATATACCTTTCAAACATATTATAACTATTATAATATCTTGTCAAAATATTGACATGGAAATTGACCCTTGTTTGGCATGAGGCCTAGACCTTGCCAATAGGTCTGCCTACCATTTTTAACTCTACCTGACCCTCCAATGATTACCTTTGAAATTTTATGGTTTTAAAACACCAAAAATACCTCTATAAACATTAATTGGTTAAGTTAAAATCATATATTAGGTTGAAAATGTGTATGACCTCCAATTTGGCTTGTAGCCCTAAGGCTTTCCTTCACACTTGATTGTAACCCTTATTGTGTAGGGTACCCTATCTACTCTCAATACTTATAGAAAGGTTTATTAGGTTTTTTTATGTTTACTCTATCTTATCTAACCTTTATTTGGTTTTTTTTCCTTGAGATCATGAATTCATATCTTTTCCCCAAAACTACCATTCTTGTACATGAAGGGACTTCCCCTACTCTAAGACAAAATATAGAGTATTAGTACTATTTTTTTTATGAAAAGTGAGTATTTTATAATATCCATAGTTTAATAATGACCAAATTTATTGATTTGTTTTTTCCAATTCCATGTTTAGGGGGTCTAACCATCCTAATTTCCTTAAAAAGGGGTAAAAAATATTGTTTTTGCATGTTCTTGTCCAAACCTCCTCATGGATGCTCCTTCAAAACCTATTTTATGCATCCAAGTTGTTATTTAATTTTAATTACCCTCATTTAATTCTTTTGGAACCCTTTTATCCACTCAAAACCTCTCTCCTAAGTGGAATCCCCAAACTCACCTCTTGAAACAGGGCTTTCCCTACCCTGCCTGTATAGACTGAGTCTATTTTTCTATGATAAAATGGTATAGGGTAGATTTAGGATGTTTTGGACATATAATTTACTTAATTTTATCATTATTAATCCAAATTATACTATTTTAAACTCTCCTTCCCTTCCTTAGCTATCAAACTCTCAACATGTTACTCTTAATTAGGACCTTGCCTATCTGTGACAGTGAACGTGGTGCTTTTGTTTTAGACACCTTTATTTGGAGGTTATAATTAAGGTGTAAATAAATTTTATATCCTATTTTACCCATATCTTATGATAATTTAAACAATTCTTATTATCTAGCATCTTGATAGTTTTAGGCCTTCCAATTGCTTACATTTTTATGGTATGAGTCAGTCTTAGGACCCTACCTGTAGGTTGTTTTAGGGTGAAAATGGAATGAAATTGATCTTTATTTATTATTTATAAAGTAATTTATAATCCCAAATTCATTAAATTTTAACATTTTAACCTTCTCAACCCTAAAGTTCTTTAACACTTCTCCAAATGTCATAATCCTCATTCTACTGTCTGCTTAGTTATAGATGGCTATTTTTTCATTCATTTTAGGCTTGTAGGTGTCTTCTAGGTCAATATGGACTTGATAATGGTACCTATAATTGCATGGAAGTATTTTTTTTCTTATAAACCATTAAATTTCATTAGCTTGTTCATGACCACACCTATTTCACAAACCTTAACCTTTCTACCTGTAGGTGATTCCTCACAGTCCTATGTACAGATAGAGGAGTATGCATTAAGAGTTAAGAGATTAAATTCACTTCCTCTCATGTAATTTTAGCTTATATTAATCCTTTTAACCTATTGGAATCATTCAAATTTTATGGCATAATTTATAACACCATTATGAAGAGCAATGCAACCTTTTGATCAATGCCCTGTAGACAACATTTCCCTATTTCAATGATTTTCTAGCCATCTTTGAGGGTATAAATGACCACCTTACACTATTAATTTCTCCTTAAAACTTTGGGACATATTTTTTTCGTATAGATAATATACCTCCACCCAATTATAGGATTCACATAATTTTTTAGGTGCACTTTGAGAGGCTTGAAAAAACCCCTCAAGCCTCTGTTTAGTGTTTTTAGAGCAAAATGGCCTGAATATAGTCCAACTTTCCATTTCATATTTTGATACTATACTTAGTCAAAATATAATTATCAATAGTTTTTTCTAGGCCTTTTCATATCAAGGAGCCTCAAATTGGATTGATCAATTGTTGGAACACATCTAGAAGGCGTATCTATGGCATCATTTATAGATGATCATCTCCTTTATATAGGTAGAACTGAGACCATTCTCCAAGTTCACAAGTTTGTAACACCTACATGCCTCCATCAAATATTTAGTGCACATTAATAGTCCCAATAGGTTAAATACCATATAAAACCTTTAAACTTATATTTGTGATGTCAACATGCTTCTGAAGGTGGAGCTTCTTGACTATAACATACATATAAATCATGGAATGACAAAAAACATGCAAGGAATAATTTTAAAACACCTCAAGATAAATTTCAAACACTTTAATTTCAAACATACACCAATACCATTTCTAAAACAACATCAAAACATCATATCTAATGTGAAGGAAACATTTTCAAAGCAATTGATATGATTGTGAATGTAAACTAGACATTTTACAAGCCTCAAAGAGGCTTTCTCAAACAATTGAACTATCCAAAACAATAAGAATAATGGAAACATCTTGAAAATCATGTAGAGACACCTAAAACACACAAATCTATCAATCTAAAATAGGAAACTCTGAGACAAGCTCAAGTAGTGATCCTTCATTGTTAAACATGCATAAAAAGCTATCTAGAATCAAACTGATTATTCATAAAGGAGGATACACCAAATATCAAGTTATTGTTATGAAAATGAAGTGAAATTTGATTAATACCCACCTCTAGAATAAATCCTCCCAATTCCACTTGTATGGCCTAGCCAATTGCATGAAGTTTCTCCTTCTTTGGTTGCCAAGTGAAAATGGAAGAAAACAAGTTGTAGATGATTTTTTTTTGCATTCTTCTTAAAAACTAGGCATTGAAATATACTATGGGAGGTGAATATTTACTCTTCCCACGTTTTTAGTTGATGATAGACTTGATAAGTGTATGTAAGTGCCCAAAATATCTTATTTTTGAGGGAAAACTACCATCCACTAAACATAACTACTTCTTGGACTGTCATAAGCATAATTCTAAGATTATCTGACCTATCCCACATCAACCGCAGCTTGATGAAAAGTTGGTCTCTTTATCCATCTATAAAATTCCTCTTTTCTAGCTAAAAGGTGACCCCACAAGGCAATTTTGATATATAAAGCATGGTAAGAACAATTAAATGACTTATAAAGATCTTAAATCATATTCAAAACCATATTAGGACCCATATATCATAATTTATGCCTTTGAATAGGTTTGACCCTATTTGAATAGGGTTGAATTTCATTGACATGACTAGTATAAGGGGGCTAGACTTGAACCAAGGCTAAACTAAGGATAAAAGAAAGATATAGATAAAAATGAGACCCCTATTGGACATAAAAAAACTTATAGAAAGTTTTAAAATATAGGGGTTAGCTCACATTTGACCAAAGGTCAAATTTGGTCAACACTTTTAGCAACTCCTAGGGGTAACATTCTTGTCTATGTTATAAACTACTAGCCTTATCCAACCAAGGGCCAATGGAGTCAATGTATTATTGAAGGTGACTAATAAGGACATGCCAAAACAACACATAAAGCAAACAAACCACACAACAACAACAAGACCAAGAAAATACAACATAAAACAAGTCAAGAGCAAACTCACACTTGTGCATAATCACTTAAGAAATAAAAGGAAAATAAGAATTTATGTACAAAGGAAGAGGAGGACCTTAACAACAATGTTTGATATGTAGCCCATTTATTGGGATATGAAGCTCCTCTCCATCCAACTTTGAAAGTTTGAAAGCATTATGTGACTTTCATTGAGTGATCACATAGGGACCACTCCATAAAGCATCAAACTTTGTGTGTTTTCCAAGTTTGGCCCTCTCTTCATCCCACTTTAGGATAATGTCTCCTTCTTTGAAGTTCCTTGAAATGGACTTCTTGTCAAAAAACTTCTTTGTTTTCTCTTGGTGAGTAGTCATAGTGTGCATAAATTGGTCTCTTATCTCTTCAAGCTCCATTAACTCACATAATATAACTTCCATTCTCTCATTTTCCATCAATTATATTTGATAGGTAAGGTCTAGAGCTGGTAACTCAAGTGAGATAGGAAGTCTAGTCTCCCTTCCACACACAAGTGTGTATGGTGAGTTTCTAATTGCTTTCTTTAGGGTGATCCTATCAACCCAAAGGGTTGTCTTTAACTTAAAGTTCCAAGTATTTTCATTCTCCTCTATTATTCTCTTTATGATCTTGATTAGATTCTTATTTGTGGACTCAGCTAGTCTATTCCCTTGGGGATAATAGTTGGAGGAGGTTCTAAGATAGATGCCATGATTTAAAGCCCTTTCACTTGTCTTTGCTCTTATGAAAGATAATGCATTATCTGAAATGATTATTGAAGGAGCTCAAAACCTAGTTATTATCCCTTCATATAAGTCTAGGATTGAGTTTTCATTTTCATCCTTAATATCTATAGCTTCCACCCATCTTGTAAGTTAATCAGTAGCATTCAACACCCATTTATGACTAGTATTAGAAGGTGGATTGATTAAAGCATCTAGTAGCATTCATCCAATCCAAGTTGAGCAAAGCATCTAGATTTTTTTTTCCATCAAAAAGAGCACACTTTTAAAATTTTCTTACCCAAGCATGAGTGTCCTTAAACAAGCTAGGCCAAAAGTAACCAGCCCTCATAATCCTAGTAACTGTAGTTCTTGGAGCAAAGTGACCACTAGCTATTCCATCATGGAATTGAAAAAAAAAATTGGTAATCTGATCCAAATTAAGACACCTAAAAAGTCATTCCTAAATATCACTCCATCAATAAGTGCATAAGGAATGGGTTTAAACCTAAAGCACCTTATTTTATCCCTATCAAGACCTTATGGACACTCATCAGTTTGAAAGAAGTGAATAATGTATTGTGTCCAAATTTTATTAGATGAAGGTATATCTACCATAGGATCATCATGAAGTGCCCAAATAACCTCATTTTTTTCTTTCAAACTTGAAGTAAGGTGTTCACATAGTCCTTTTCCCTTCACTAGCTTGGATGTCTTGATTTCCTCATCATACTCCATCACCATGGTGATCCAACCTACCCTTTTTTCATTCAAATCCCTACTAAATATAAATTATTTAACAATATGGTGGGGCACAATAATGTGAATATTTTTATTTGATAGCATATGCCTAATCTTTATTAGGATTCTAACAACTGAAAGCACTTGCTTCTCAACATAAGTATATCTTACCTCATAGCCTTCTAAACCTTGGCTAAAGAAGGTAATAGGTTGTTCCAAATTCTCATCATTTTCTTGATTGAGCATGGAATAAATCACTTCTTCATTTTTGAAAGTATATAAATTAAAATCCTTAGAAAAATTTGGACTTGCAAGTGTAGGATCTTGGGCAATGGCTTGTTTGATCTCTTCAAAAATTTATTTTCTCCTTCTTGTCCAAGTGAATAATTCATCCTTCCTTAATATAGAGGTTAGAGGCTTGAAAAAGTTATCAAACTTTGGAATCAATCTCCTTATGAAATTAATATTACTAAAGAAACTTTTCAAACCTTTCTTATGTTTATGCAAAGATAATGCCAAGATGACATTCACCATTTATAAATCAATGGACAATCCCTTCTTGGAGATAATATGTTGTAGGAGTTTACATTCATGGATATAAAACACATACTTATTTGGGTTTATATAGATCCTAAAATCTCTACACCTTTCAAAAATCTATCTTAGGTGGTTCAAATGATCATTATCATCCTTGGATAAAACTGTCACATCATCAAGCTATACCAATATAATGTCATTGATTAGTCTTTGAAAATTCATATCCATTGAACATTGAAAAGTATCCCCAAAATTTTATAATATAAAATTCATCTTATTATAGGAATATGTACCACATTTTTTGGTGAAGGTTGTCTTTTATTGGTCACTCTCTTTCACCAAAATTTGATTCTACCCAGAAGACCCATCTAGAAGAAAAAACCTCTCACTACCTGCCACAAATTGTAGTATTTGTTACATAGAAGGGAGGAGATAATGATCTCTCAAAGAGAATCTATTCAAGTCCCTCAATTCCACACACAACCTAATCTCCCCATTATTTTTCCTAATAGGGACTAAGTTGGCCAACCAAGAGGAATTCTTTATAGGAAAAATGATTCTAGACTCAATCAACTTGGTGAGTTATTTCTTCATGAGGGGTTAAATATTAGGATTTATTGGCCTTTGTTTTTTCTTGATAATTTTGTAATTTTCATTTATATATATGGTGTTTTGAGCTAATATTAGATCAAAACCCTTCAAGTCACCATACACCCAAGAAAAAACATCACTAAACTCTTTGCATAACTCAATGAAATCATGCTTCTCTTGAATAGTGCATACCTTTCCAAGTACAAGTATATTTTCTTTAAATATTTTTACCCTTTCATAGTTATATTACTTAGTATACATGCTTACCTTCTCCTTTCTTAACTGGTCATCCTCATTTAATATGCTTTCAAGAGTTGTTAGGCCTTTGGAAAGCTTGTTAGAATTCAATTGGACAATCTTCCCTCCATATTGTTGTTGAATCTTGGACTATTTTTTTTAGATAAATCAGCCTCCTCTTTTAGAAAAATGGCTATTTGTTGGTCACTCTTAAATATTTTCCAATTGGTGACATTATCCAGTATGGAGGGCCTAACAATCACCTTTAGATAAGGTTGATTCTTGTATTGTTTTATACCTCTTGGGATATCAAAATGAGATCCAATATATGAAAACCTATCAGCATGTTTATTGTCCTATATAGGAATAGATGTGATGTTGAAGGCTTGGAAATCCTCCACAAGATCCCAAACTCTATGCTTGCAAGACTTAAGTAAAGATTTCTTGGTTAAAATTTTCCCTCTTTTCCTTGCCTATTCAAGGCCATGAATAAGGGCCTTATATTATAACACATTTCAAGTTCATGATAATTGAAATCTAAAGGTTTAAAATTACCTTTCTTTTTAAGGTGAAACCAACATTGCTCCACCAGCTACCCCAATCTTGGTTCTAGACCCATCAAAGAAGAGTTGTCATAAACCATTAACCTCTTCACTTGGATTTACTCAATTAGGTATGAAATAATACTTATCATGCATGTATTAAAACTCAAGACTATATTATTCAATGAACTTATAGACACCAAAAGTATGTCACACACATGTGTGTAACACCCTGTGTTGAAACCCTTTTTAGCCCATTTTTCAATAATAACAATTAGCCTCCCTAACCCATGATTTTACCCCTCACACATTTAATTAATTTAAAATAATTAATTAAGTTAATTAAAAACCATTTTTAACACCTTAATTATCCACCTCTCCCTATGACTAATTCTCACCTAATGAGTCACCTCAAGACCTGGTCCCCTCATCCTAACTACCCAAGACTTATTCTCACTTCAAAACTAAATTCCTAATCAACTACCTCCTTAACCTCTTATTTTTACCATTTTTTAATGAGTGCCACACTTGTCATGAAGATCAATATAAAATATGCCAAAATAGTAAGATTTACCTATTCTAAGGTTGTTAGTTGATCAATTCATGACCAGCATCGGTGGGATCATCGACATCAGTGATATAAGCCAAACTCCAACCTAAAGTTTAGGTTAGTAGAAATCAATAAAATTCATTATTACTTAAATTCAAGCTCTTTGTATTCAAATTTCAACATCTTGGCTTACTATTATCTTAAATAAGTCAATCATGATCAGGAACCAAGCTCTTGAGGGCCAGCAACCCCTGCTTGTTCTCTGTATTCAGGTCATTGGTTTAGACTACCTGATTGAAGCCATTAATATGGAACTTATCATTAAAACACCACCAAATATAATTACATCACTTATTATATATGTCTTTTAATTATTTACTTTGATATCACTTTATATCTACTATTTATTGCTTTACACACTCCTGATCAAACCCCTGTGAGGGAGTTATAAAGCTTCCCTTCTTATCTCTCACTAAACTGACATACCAAACCTCTAACAAAATCCACTTAAATCACACACACACTCTCTCTCAATACTCTCTCCAACCTCCAAAACCTGACCAAAACCATTTCCCAGACTCAAAAAAGCCTTCTACAAACTCCTAGGTAATTGTTTCCCCTACCAACCTCAACAACCTAACTGACATCAGTCACCTTCACCCACTAAACTTGATAGCATAACCAATATAGGTCACTTAATTACTAACATCGGTGACTGTGTATTTTATAACCTCTCCAAAACCTACCCAAACACCTTCTAAAATACAAACAAAATACACCACTTGCACCTTGTCACTCTCTACTACACTCAAGTTGTGAATAATGGTAACATTATTTCTCTTTCACTCTCCCTTTACCTCTTTTTTAGTTATTTATTACTCTTTTATCTCTCAAAATTGGAGTGTCATCTCTAAGGAAGTTTCACACTTCTTAGAACAAGTGCATAGCCTAGTAGCCCACTCATTTATCTACTAACAAACATTTTGTGGTAGTGCTTTTTTACTTGAAGGTATTCCTCCATAGCCAAAGAGGAGTGCTCACAACATCTGGATACAACACACAAACCAATCCAAGTTCATTCTAATCACTTATCCCTAACATTCTTTTCTATTTTTCTCTCGACTTAAAATAAACAAAATTTAGTGAAACATTCTTGGCATGCTCGGTGGGACCTTGGAGTTTTCCTTAGGTTCATTTCTTGTTTTTGTTAAGCATGGAATATATTGAGAGGGGTGGGGGTGAATCAGTATATTATATATCTTATAAATCTTTCCTTTAACCAAATTACACTTAATCAATCATTTAAGATATGCAATAAAACTCAAACAATAAACATCCACACAAGATAGAGAGAGACACCAGATATAACGTGGAAACCCAATGTGGGAAAAACCATAGAGAATCAATCTCAAATATATTCATGAGAACAACCCCACAGTAGCACCATACCCCTTTGCCAAGTACAAACCTTAGCTATAATTCATGAGTACCAACCCACAAGAACTTCAAACCCCTTTGCCGAGCACCAACCCAGCACCTATTTGTGAGCACCAACCCACAAGAGCACCAACCCCTTTGCCAAGCACCAACCCAGCAACAATTTTTGAGCACCAACCCATAAGAGCACCAACCCCTTTGCTAAGCACCAACTCAACAACAATTCGTGAGCACCAACCCACAAAAACACCAACCCCTTTGTGTATATCACACACCTATCTCTCAAAGCTCTATCTCAACAAATGATAGATCAATACAACATCTCCTTCCTTCTCTCTCACTTTTGCTCTTCTAATCTAGATATAACAAATACAAATCATCTCTCATAATTGCTCTTCTAAGCTAGATATAACAAATACAAATCATCTCTCACAATTGCTCTTCTAAGCTAGATATTACAATATCAATTCAACCTCTCACTTCCACATTACAAATGGCTACTCAAGCCTTTATTTATAGCTTTCCAAATGACCTTTGGCCTTACCTCTTTGTGACCTTTCAATCCTCATGGAAAATGGTGCCAATCTTGGATGACCCTTCATATCCAAGCATTTGAAAAGTCATGTGGTGACCCTTCATGACCAAAAACGTCTTTCTCACTTTTGTCCTTATATTTGGTGACTTTTCGTATTCCTCAAAGTGTCCCTTCATGAGAAATTCACCCTTTACTCTTTTGTTTTCACTTGGTGACTCTTGGTATTCCCCAAGATGACTCTTCATTGGAAAATGCGTCCCATCCTTCTTTTGTCTTTATCCTGTGACTCTTCAACTTCTCCATGGGCCCTTATTTTGTCTCATATGCAACCAAAAATATATTCATTAATATTAAATAAATATTAACTCATATTATCTAAGATAAACAACATTAAATGCAATGGGGCCTTTATCACCAATAATACTAAACCTTTGACATCAATGACAATATTTCCAACAATCTCCCCCTTTGTCATTGATGGCAACCTCAATCCTGAAACTGCCACATCTTGTCACCTGCACATCCTGTCATCTAAAAACATACAGTAATTCCCCCTTACTGTAGCAACCTGTACCTATTCCTTGTACCTATTTTTTGCACCTATACTTGTACCTGTTATTCTCCCCATTTGACATCAATGGCAAAGGGCCTACTTGGAGCTAACACTTAGCTCCCCCTTGATGCTAAACATCAATGGTAGGAAGTAATAGAAATTACTCCCAACTCCTCTCTTTGATATTTGAATGTATCCTTTGATCGTGCCTTTGAGAAGACATCTGACAATACATACATATTTTTCCCTATCCTTTGAGCATCTACAATCAACTCATTTGAATCTTTTCTTCTAATCTCATAACCTTCAGCATGAAACCTTAATGTGTATCCTTGATCACAAATTTGACTAACACTCAACAGATTATGCTTAAGACCTTTTACATACAAAACATTTTTAGTCTTAGTTCTACCATAATCCAAACTCAAAGTACCTTTTCCGGCTATCCTGGCAGTGGTTTTATCTTTGAACCTCACTGTACCACCATTAATATTCTTTAGAGAAATGAACTTACTTTTATCTCCTATCATATGCCTCAAACATCCGCTATCAATTAACCATGGCTGATCTTTACCTCCCACTGCAGAGCTGTCTGCACCATCATAGAATCTTCATGTTGTTTCTTCTGCCATGTACATGTCTGAACCTTCTTCTTGATGAATGGATCTTTGAAACTCTGATTCTTCTTCTTGATGAATGGAGCTTTGTAACTTTGATCCTTCTTGACTGACTCGAACACACTTCTGCAATACCGAGCTATGTGTATGAAATTGTTGCACTTGTAGCATACTATGGTCTCTTCATCAAAGCTTGATAGAGGAGCAAAAGAGTTGTGGCTTCTACTTGACTCTACTTGACTTTCCTTCTCCTTATTTCTAAAATTTTTAGCTCTTTTTCTACATTATAATTTCTTGTGACCATATCCATTACAATAAAAATAATAGCCATAAAAATAAGACCTGTCTGTATATCTCTAACCTGATTACCTTTTGTAGCTTTGTTCCTTCCAGCCTTCTCTATTTGGAATGTCCTATGTATTCTTGACTTCTTCCCTTTTTGTGTCCTCTTGTGTAAGATCTTCAGCATAGCTCTTTTTCTTTTCAAATTTGATCCCTGTTTTATCTAAATATTCTTTTTGACTTTCCAATATCTTATTCAACATGTTAGTGTTATCTTCAAATTTTGAATCACTGAATGCTTTATCACTGACTGCTTTCTTAATATCTTCTTTTAAAGAGGCAATTTAAATAACATACCTTTCACAATCTTTTCTTGCTATTTCTAACTTTGCTATGAGATCTTCTTCATTTTTCTTTGCTTATTCAAAGTGTGCTTGTAGATCTTCAATCATTTCCTTTGACTCTTGTTCATTTTTCTTGATCTAGCGCTTTAACCTTCGATTCTTCTTCTAAACAGATTCTAACTCTTCTAGGGAACAATTGAGTTCTCCTTCCATATCTACTTCAGCTTCCTCCTCTTCTTCTTCTTGATCATCTTCATGTATAGCCATGAATAGAATCTCTTCTTCTTCTGAATCGCTGACTCCACTATCTTCACCTAAGCTAGGATCTTTAGAACACAGGCTCTTCTTCTCGAATCCCTTCTTAGATTTTCCTTTGAAATTCTTCTTGTATGTCAGCTTTTCTTCTTCTTCATCTTTAACCTTATTTGGGCATCTAGCTAAAAAATGTCCAATCTTTCCATAATTAAAACATTTAAAAGGTAATTTTCCTTGATATTTACCTATTCCTCTTTTTGGCCTACGAATGAAAAGTGCTTCGTTATCATATTCATCATCACTGGAACTATCACTTGATTCTTGAATCTTAGCTTTCTCCTTCTTTGATGTCTTGAAAGCCACTTCTCTCTTTTAGGGTTTATCTTATTCTGTCCGCATCTCATATGTCATGAGAATACCATGAAGCTCATCCATCTTCAGCTTGGCTAAATTCTTCATCTCCTCCATTATCAAAACCTTTACATCATATCTCATTGGTAGAGATCTCAAAATATTTTTCACCACTATTGACTCTTCCAATGTTTCTCTAAGACCTTGAATCTGATTTACTATCTGATCAACTCATAAGAGATAACTTGCTATATCTTCTTCTTCTTCCATCTTTAAACTTTCAAACTGCCTTCTAAAAGTCTGCAACTTAGCTTGCTGAACCTTTCCATCACCTTTGTAAATATTCTCAAGTTTTACCCAAGTTTTATGAGCATATTTACATTGCATAACTTTAACAAATTTAGATTCACATAAACCACATAAAATAGCATTTAAACCTTTAACATTACATTCACTTGCCTTCTTTTCTGTTGGAGTAATTGTAGATGTCTATGGCTCTTCATATTCCTCCACCACTGATTTCCATATGTCAAATCCAAGGGCCATCAAATAAACCTTCATTCTCATGCTCCAAAAATCATAATTCATCCCATCAAACAAAGGTGCCTTATTTGTAGAAAATCTTTTTTGTGACCTAGCCATCGTGCTTTCCCGATCTACCTTCAAGCTGTAAAACTTTTCAAAAAGGAACCTACTCTAATACCAATTGTTAAACATAGAATATACTGAGAGGGGGGGGGTGAATCAATATATTATATATCTTATAAATCTTTCCTTTAACCAAATTCCACTTAATCAATCATTCAAGATATGCAATAAAACTCAAACAATAAACATCCACACAAGATAGAGAGAGACACCAGATATAAGGTGGAAACCCAATGTGGGAAAAACCACAGAGAATCAATCTCAAATATAATCATGAGAACATCCCCATAGGAGCACCATTCCCTTTTACCAAGTACAAACCTCAGCTATAATTCATGAGCACCAACCCATAAGAGCTTCAAACCCCTTTGCTGAGCACCAACCCACAAGAGCACCAACCCCTTTGCCGAGCACCAACCCAGCAACAATTCATGAGCACCAAACCACATGAGCACCAACCCCTTTGCCAAGCACCAACTCAACAATAACTCATGAGCACCAACCCATAAGAGCACCAACCCCTTTGTGTATACCACACACCTATCTCTCAACGTTGCTATCTCAACAAATGATAGATCAATACAACATCTCCTTCCTTCTCTCTCACTTTTTCTCTTCTAAGCTAGATATAACAAATAAAAATAATCTCTCATAATTGCTCTTCTAAGCTATATATAACAAATACAAATCATCTCTCACAATTTCTCTTCTAAGCTAGATATTACAATATCAATTAAACATCTCACTTCCACATTACAAATGGCTACTCAAGCCTTTATTTATAGCTTTTCAAATGACCTTTGGCCTTCCCTCTTTGTGACCTTTCAATCCTCATGGAAAATGGTGCCAATATTGGATGACCCTTCATATCCAAGCATTTGAAAAGTCATGTGGTGACCCTTCATGACTAAAAACGTCTTTCCCACTTTTGCCCTTATCTTTGGTGACTTTTCATATTCCTCAAAGTGTCCCTTCATGATAAATTCACCCTTTACTCTTTTGTCTTCACTTGGTGACTCTTGGTATTCCCCAAGATGACTCTTCATGGGAAAATGTGTCCTATCCTTCTTTTGTCTTTATCCCATGACTCTTCGACTTCTCCATGGGCCCTTATTTTGTCTCATATGCAACCAAAAGTATATTCGTTAATATTAAATAAATATTAACTCATATTAGCCAAGATAAACAACATTAAATGCAATGGGGCCTTTATCACCAATAATACTAAACCTTTGACATCAATGACAATATTTCCAACAGTTTTAAGCATTCATATAGGTGAATTATAGTGAAAATTTCATTTCTTTCACTTTCCTCTTCTCTTCTCTCTTAAAACAAAAAAATCAACATTTTATTTTCTGTTTAAAAGCATTAAACTAAAATTTTCTTTTTCTTCTCTTTACCTCTAAAAGCAATTTATCATTGTTTTATTACAATTTGAAAAGAATATCTTCTTCACTTCTTCTTGCTTGAACATTAGGATAGTGAATTTCATTCCCTAATCCTATTTCATCTTTTTTTTCATTCGAATCTAAACATTTTAGATTTGGGTTTAAAACTTACTACATTTCATTATTTGCTTGTTGCATATTAACTCACCTAGTTAATTACAAGCATTATGAATATATTGTAGTGCACCTATGTTACATAACCAAATCACATTCACACAAACAAACATATAAACCCACCTGGGAAAAGTTCCATTGGGATTTCATCACCTGGTGGATCACCTTACCCTACCTAGCTACACTACTTGGATTTCACAACCAAGGGGAAAACCCTCTCTATTCTCTAGTAGAGTATAAACTCTAGACAAAAGGTATATTTTGTCTAAGTATCCTGGATTGACTCTAGGTATATGAAGTGTGGATAGAAATCTCATATAACAAGCCACATACCTAGTCTAACATAGATTTCCTCTTCAACACTAAAACTAACCTGAAACTAGCTCTAAATTGCTTTCTAGTACCTTCAATAACCAAATTCTCTTTTCACTATCTGATTAAGGCATAAGCCAACATGAGACTAAAAATTAATCTCTAGGACCTAATAGTTGTTGGCTATATTTTATTTTTATACTTTTTATTACCTTATTTATTTTAGAGTTGGTAAGGATGTTTTCTTATTACTTCACAAAATCAATACTATTTCTAATACTCAGTTTGTATAACATGTTATATCAAAAAAATTTAATGTTCTTCCTTCTTACACAGACCTCTTCCATCCACCATTTTACCTATTTTCTATTTTTGGGTTTTAAAAACTTTAGATTTACCATCTCCCAAGATATGATAGTTACCAACATCGGATAATTATATCGACATTAGTAGAGTTTAGCTATTGACATCAATTAATCCCATTGACATTGGCAAAATTTTACTACTGATGTCAGTCAAGTGAATTACATCAGTGATTTTGCTCAAAATAGCAAGCTTAAATAATCCACTTACCTACACTCAAACCTAGTTTTTCCTTATTCCATCACTAATATAGGGTAGTAAGACTATTTACACTTCCTCTTGCATGGTATAGATATGAGCTCAAACCAAAATTCTTGTTGATTATGTAAGTCAAAAACCACTTCCACCTTCCCCTTTTACTTTTGATTATATCATGGAGCATACTTTAGATACAAATCATACTCCTAGCCTCAACCAAATTCCCATTGTGCTTGAGGGAGATCAAGATTTTGCTAAATTTCTTGATTGCAATGTGGTAGCCCTTTAGCATTACATTACTATGAACTGAATCCTTAATTATTTAGGTGACCCAATCTATGGTATGCCAACCTCACTAATGGAGACAACTTCAGTTTCAATTGCTTCCACTATTTTCCACATGGTTACCCAAACCACCACTTTCATGAGTAACCCAACTATAAACAATGTCCAAAGTTTAGCATCACCAAATTCCCAATCCCACCTAAACCCTAGTTTGACTTCCCTACTTTCATAACTACAACTAGTTCAATCAAGTCTTACCCCATTTTAGAATTTAGTGGTACCAATTCCATCTACCCTCATGCCTATATTTTATTGAGTTACGACTCACCCTTCATCCAGTCTAACCATGCCAATAATCCAACTTGAAATAACAACCAAGTAACCAAAGCATAGTCTCTAACCTAATGAGATAAGCCCCTTTTCTTTTTACACCCACCCTATGACTCATTATCCTTATGTTTCCCTAACACAACCTCAACAAGCTATGTCATACACTCCATCTACTTCTTATTAGGTTACATATAATTTAGGATTTATCCCCCAAACTAATCCCCCTCTAAACCTCATTAAGATGTTGATGGACAAGATGTCTAATCTAGATACATCCATTTCTGGTTTAAAGAATGTGTTATCTTATGATCAGATATGCAATGATCCCATCCATACTTCTATGCCTATTCACCTTATCCAAGCCAATGGGAACTCCCTAAATTTACTTATTTATAGAGTAAAGAGGACCCACAACATCACTTTCAATAATTTAGACATGCTTGTTATTTAATAGGGCATGATGAGGCACTACTACTTCATACCTTCCCTATGTCTCTTTCAGGTGCTGCCTTAGATTGGTATAGCTCTATAACTCAACACTCCCTTTTCTCATTTACCTAACTCACATAAATATTCTTGGACCATTTCTCTATTAACATTTCTAAAAAGGTTTCTATAATAGACCTTTATTCTATCAGACAATTTGATGACGATTCTATTGTATATTTTATCGCTCACTAGAGAATCTTGATCAATCAACTCTCCTTCTCCTTACCCCAACTTGAGCTTATTGAGATCTTCTCAAGGGAATTTGATAAGCACATCTCATCCACACTCTGGGTACAAACTTTCTGCACATTTGATGAGGCCTTTACAATGGCACAGAAACTCAAGGTTCATGTTATAGATGAAGGCAAAGTCAAGTTGCATAGTAAGAATCCTAATTTCAAATCAAATGACTCTTCCTCCTCTAAAACTTCTCCTTCTAACCAAAAATATAAAGGCTCTACCAATGTGATGGTCATTAAGTTAGCCACTTCTGCAACCACAAACTAATTGAATTCATTGACTTCTCAAAATTTGACCAAGCAATTCCAACAACGGTATGAACAAAGACAATACACTCCTATTGGGGAGTCATACACATATATTTTGGAAAAACTATTACAACAAGGTGTCATAACCCTTACTCAAATAAAACCTCCTATAAATTTTTACCCTTCCCATCCTATCCCAACATGGTATAAGGAAGATGAGTTTTATGGTTACCATCAACTTAAAGGCTATAATTCTAATAGTTGTAAGACACTCAAAAACATTATACAAGACATGCTTGATAGAGGTGATCTCATCTTGGATAATCCTAATGTACCCCCTAATAAAAGTATGATGTGTTTAAACACCCTTTTCCTAACCATTCACCCAATCAAAATATTGTTCAGACCATAACTAACTCAGTGATCATAATATCCATATGGTTAATATGGTTTTTCCTTTACCTCTAGGTCCACCTCCCCTTCAACAAGAGACACCCATTTCATTGACACCTCTCTCATAGTTAGTGGAATTTATTTTTTCCATTCTTCCTCTTTAGGTAGAAGAGCCTATTTCACTCATCCCACTCCCTCATGAGGAAGAACCTCCTTTACCACTTCTTTTGCCACCTAAGGAGCCTGTAATGCCAATTCTTTTTACACCAATATTACCTATCCTCTTACCACTTGAAGACCTCAACCTACCCATTCCTCAACCACATGTTGAAGGGAAAATCATTCTTATATTATATCCTATTGAGGAACATTATTTGTCTATCTCTCCCCCACCTATAGAGAGTAGTACCCCATCCACTCCATCTTTTCACTTAGAGGAGTCAATATTATCTACTCCCATAATAGATGAGAGACCTATTATACCTAATCTAATTATACCACTCTTACCCCTTCTTTTACCTATGGAGGATCATAATTTACCTATTCCTCACCCACATGTTGAGGGAAAAATTATACCTATGATCTACCCTCTTGAGGAACCTTCTTCACCTACCTCTCCTCTACCCATGGAAGATGATGCCTCTTCTCTTGTCTCTCTCTCGAAGGCCCTATTGAGGTTATTTTTCATCTTTGGCCTAAAATAGTAGAGACCAATAATTTCCCTCTTTCTCAAACACCTCAACATTATAAATATGAAACCATAGGGCCTACATCAACTTCATCTAAACCCTTCTCACATTTGGTGAAAAGTCTAGAATTTCTTGACTCCACAAAGCTAGATCATGTGGCATTTTGGGATCAACTTAAAATTCCTTATCCAACACAATAAATGTCAACCTTTACTGCCAACCCTCTCACTACACTTTACCCTAAAGTCTTTGACAAAGCTAGAGCTTATTCACCAAAAGCACCAAAAGTTTAGCCATCTATGTCAGAACCCTCACCCTCATTGACATCTACCATATTAAAGCAGATCAGGCCTTTAGGTGTACACCCCATTTCTAATTCAATTCATCCATAGGGAAATTATATTTAACTCCTCAACCATAAGTCAAAGTTTCATGGCCTGAATTATAGAAAAATTTTAAGATCCCTAGATCTCATCAATCCCTTCTTTAAACCTCAACTTTACCATCCATTTTGGGACCACATCCCTCTACTTTAGTTAGAATTTTTCTGACCCAAACAAAAAAAGGGTTAAGTTACCTCCACTACTACCTTTGCCATCTGGTAAGCCTTTCACATCTAACACCAAGATACCTAACACCAAGAAAGTGTCAGCAAAACATGTAACTCCACCATCACCAAATAAACCACCACTTAAAATTACCTTTTTGACACTAAAACATAAGAAAGTGTTCACTCCTATTAGCACAACAAGTGCAATCCCACTTACAGGATCTTAGAGCTTTTTCCTACATCAATTATTGTAATCTTCCTCTTATTAAGCCTTATATTCCTCTTGGAATGAATCCATATTAGTTTAATGATACACAAGTGTGTTTATATCATCATTCACCTGGACATGATACTAAGAGTTTTAAAGCCCTCACATCAGTCATTTGATAACACTTTGATGTCAACACTCTCTTTGATGATACTATTGTTAACCTTCTTGTTATTACACCTTTAGCATCTACAATGCCTCTTATTCCACCTAAATTCAAAACCACATATGTGGTCATACCCCCTTTGCCACTTCACTTATATTTCAAATCAACATAGTTAAAGTAGCCACATGGTCATAAAACCAAAAGGATAAAAGTAAGGAAAAGGTCATTGATCTTTGGGATCATCCCTTCACAAAAGACACTCCTCCTCCATCTTGGGTGTCCCTAAACTGACATCTTCAAATGTTATTCAAAGCTTGATGGTGAAACAACTTGACCAAACTCTTATGAAAATGTCTTTGTATGAGTTAATCCAAAACTCATCCTAATAATATCAAGCTTTGATTAGTGCCTTGAAAGCTATTGAGGTAAAATATAATTATCCCTAACCTCTTAAATCTTTGATTAGCTCCCTTAATTCCATCTCCCTAATTTATTTTAGTGATTCAAAAATTCCACTTCAACACCCTGAAGATTAGGATTCTACCTTTTTTATTACCACATTTATTGATCAAACTCAATTCAAGAGAGTCATGATCGATGGGGGTGCTAGCATTAATATTATTTCCACCCATGCCTAAAAATATCTATCCCTTCTTGATAATTACATGTCTCAAACTAACACGGTACTCTGCCCCTTTAGCAATACCACATCTACTATGATGGGCACTATTATCTTACATATCCATGTAGGTTCCCACACTATTCTTGATCTCTTCTATGTTATGAAAGGAGAGTCATAATATAACATAATGCTTGGATGACCTTGTATACATTATATGGCATGTGTAACCTCAACTTTGCACCATTGTGTCAAGTTTGAACATGATGGACAAGTGCATGTTATACCCACTGACCCACATCTATTTAAGACATGCAAAATGACTTATAGTCCCAATGATGTTCTCATTCCAATAAATACATCATATTCTCTTCATGATAATTTTGAATCGTCTATAATATCCACTACCTTGGCTACATAGATACTGATGACACAAATTTTTGATAAGGATCCCATAGAGGAGACTTTTTAACCTTTATCACTCAATGAATATCATTTATTAATGCTTAAAATGTTATATAGTCCATAAGAGTATGGAAGGATTCAAATCCACCCAAATTATGATCCCTATATTAGGATGGTAATCCCTTATGGGCCCCCTAACCTTCAAACTAATTTCACATATGGGGGAATTGATCAGGCTCCCACTGTCAGCAATCCATCTTCTTCACCATAAATATTTACATGTGACTTCTCTTTCTTGAGTAACCCTAGATTCACTCACACCTATCTCTATAGGTGTGCCTAAAAAGGATTTGGTTTTGGTTATTATGAATAAAGTGTCCATATGCCTATTGAATATCCCACTAGCCAAACCATTGAAAATGCCAAAAAGAGGCATGGAGTGGGATATGACAAACCAACTAAAATCATTAAAACTTCCCATGTACCAATTATTAAAGAACTAGTTTCTCCTTTTCCACCTTCTCCACCATTACCTATCAAATCAGAGGTATCTATACCTCTTAATTTTTTTTCAATAAATGTCATCCATTTGGGGCCTCTCACCTATTGCTAGGGTAAGGAAATAAGGTCCCTTCCTCTCATTCATCCTAAAATAATTAATGAAGAATCTCCCACTATTAACACTATCCAATGTTAAGATGATGATGCAATTCTCACATATATGGGTGCAAATGATTCCTATATCTAATGATCGGTCCCATCTAAAACACAAGCTATGTTAAATGAATCAACCATTGATATCAATATGTCCTCTCATGATAACCCTCACATCCTCAATATTGGCCAATGTTTGGATTCCTCTGAACAAATTGATTATGCCACATTTCTTAATAACCATAGCAAACCCTTCACTTGGTCTTATAATGACATGTTTGGTATTGACACCTCTATCATCACCCATAACATTTTCACCAATCAAGATGTTAAACCTATTAAGTAGAAACTTTATAAGATGAATCCTCATATTTCTCTCCTTATTAAAGAAGAGATCCAATGCCTCCTTTCTATTAACTTTATCCAACCCATCAACTACCCATAATGGATTTACAATATTATTCCTATAACAAAAGTGATTGGGGGAATTCACATTTGCATTGACTATCCTGATTTAAACCTCACTTGTCCAAAAGATGACTTCCCATTACCAAGTATCACCTAAATTTTTTATCTAATAGCCAGCCATGAAATTCCATCACTTATGGATAGGTTCTCTAAATATAATCAAATCCTGGTCAATCTTAAGGATAAACATAAGACAGCCTTCATTACCCCATGGGGACTTTATGCTATCAGGTCATGCTTTTCGGCCTAAAAAATGTTGATGTGACCTACCAATGGGTTATGACCTACATCTTTCAGGATCTCCTACACAAAATTATGAAAGATTACATGGATGACTTCCTCGACAAGTCTAAACTTCACCAAGACCACTTGACAATTCTCAAAACCATATTTACTCATCTCCTCTAATATAACATTTGACTAAACCCAAATAGATATGTCTTCAGTGTTCTTTATGGTAAGCTATTAGGTTTTATCATTTCTCTCTATGGTATTGAGGTTGACCCTGCTAAGGTTAGAGTCATCCTGGAGATGTCTCCACCTACTAATATAAAACAACTCCATATCCTATAGGGTAAAATTTAGTCAATTCATTGCTTCATTTCCTAATTGTCAAATCATTGCCAACCCTTCTACCATTTCCTCAAAAAGGATGTCTCCTTCCATTGGAATACAAATTTCTAAGAATCTTTTGATGGAATTAAACAATATCTCCTTTCCCCACTGGTTCTTATTCCACCTAAGGAAAATTAGCCTTTCTACTTATACATCTCCACAATAGACCATTCTCTAGGTGTTATGATTACACATCAAGATGACCAACATTGAGAATAGGTAGTTTATTACCTAAGCTACACACTTATTGATTATGAGACTTGATATAACCATACTAAAAAACTTTGCCTCGCGTTGGTCTTTTATGCCTCCAAACTTCACCATTATCTCCTAAATCATAAAACCTATGTGGTCACCCATATTGATCTCCTCAAATACATGCATTCTAAGCCATATCATAACCAATGTGTAACTTGGTGGCTCATGATTATTACTGAAGTTAACATATAATTCATTCAACAAAATTCTATTAAGGGTAAAATAATTGCTGACTAGTTAGCTACCACCCCTTTACATGATAACCAACCTTCAAATCTTGAATTCCCTAACAAATCCATCAAAACGCTCTCCAATGATGACATCTTTTATCAAATGATGATGTTATTCTATGGGTCTAAATGTTAACATGGAAAGGGTATGGGGGTCATTCTTATTCCTTTAAATGGTGAACATATTCCTTTGTCATTTAAACTAGATTTTGAATGCACTAATAATATGGCCAAATATGAGGCTTTGATTTTAGGACTTCAAACATCTCTCTTCTTGGGTATCAAATCCATAACCATTTTTGATGATTATGAACTAGTGGTTAACCAATTTAATGGTTGCTACCTATGTAAAAACAAAATTATATAGTGGTATAAACATCGTGTAGATACTCTCTTAGGATCATTTAATTCTTATCTCTTACAAACTGTTCCTTGATCTACAAATAATTTTGCTGACACAATGGCTTCACTTGCTTCACACATACCCTCTTCATCCTCTTCCTCAAAAATCTATGTTACAATGCATCACTTAACATTGCCCTCATATGTATCAACTAATATCCTCTTTATCAAAAATGTAATATCCAACCCACATGACCTATGGTACAATCAATTCATGGATTATCTTTCCTTTTCTATTAGCCCTTCTGATCTCTTTAATAATGGGAGACGTTCCTTCATAAAATGTGCCGCTCATTATACTATGCTATGGGGAATTCTCTAAAAGCTAGGTTTTAATGGTCTTCTTATTAGAAGCCTCACTAGTACTGAGACTTCCTTCACCATTAAGGAATTCCATGATGGGATTTATGATGGGTATTTCAATGGTCACATAGTTACTGAGACTAATTTAACTTGGCTATTATTGGCCCACACTTCATCAAGATTGTGTTGATTACATTCGGCATTGCATCAAGAGTCAACAGCATGCTAACCTCATTCATGTTCTGAGTCATGTATTACAAGTCACCAAATAATTTTGTCCCTTCTCCCAATGGGGCTTAGATCTAATTAGGGAGATTAGCCCTCATTCATCCCTCTATCTTTTTTCTATCATTACTACCATTGAATACCTCACCAAGTGGGTCAAGGCCATTCCTCTCATCTCCACTAAAGCTGACAAAATTGTTGACTTCATTAACCATCACATCATCTATCATTTTGGTGTCCCTCATAAAATTGTAACAAATAATGACAAATATTTCAAAAATAAGTCTGTTCAAAATCTTTGTGATACATTTAGAATTAGATTAAGCTTCTTATCATTGTACTATCCATAATAAAATATATAGGTAGAAGATTCTAACAAAACATTGACCAAAATTCTCATGAATTTAGTCAATGATATGAGTAAGTATTGACACACACACATTCCTTTTATTTTATGGGCTTACTACACTAGCATTCAAGCCCCTATGAGTGTTACACCTTTTTCTTTAGTATATGGGATGGAGTGTATTTTGCCTCTTGAAGTCCAGATTCCTTTGCTTTGCATTTCACTACAAGATATACTTATTAATGATGAATTTCACTAAGAACATTTGGCTCAAATTCAATTGCTTGATGAGAACCATCTCATAGCCCTCAACCACCTCCAAATCCATCAAGTGTATATCAAATGTGCTTATAAAAAAAACTCATAGAGTGAGATTTCAATATCAAAGATATAATCTTAAAATAAAATCAAAATGTGATGAACATGGAGAAAAGCCAAAGGGGTAAGTTTTCTCCTAATTGGCTTGGACCTTATATCATAACTCACAAGTATGGCTCAGGAACTTATCACTTGTCTTCTCTCAAAGGAAGGCTAGAACTTGATCCTTTAAATGCCTTACACCTATGACCATTCTTTTGTTAACCAAGCATCGCTTCACCTCATGTTTAACTTGAGCTTATCCCTTGATCATCCCTATTACATTCATTTTCCTTCCTCTTCACCGTTACTCCTATACACTTAGTTAATTTATGCAATGATATGGTTTTTCCCTTAAAATGGAAAATTCCTAAACCTCTATAGTATTGTCCATGACTAAAAGCAAAAACAAAACAAAAAAAAAAAAAAAAAATGGGATATGTGATAAGTTATAAACTCTCAGGTCATGCTTCTCAATGTAGACTGATCCCTTGAAGGACTACATAACTTCCATTTACTACTATCAATAGACTTCTCCCTTGAAGGATAACTATTTAAACTTAAAAATGAACTCTTAGATCACTCCCTTGAAGGATGGATAAGCCAATATTTGTTTTCAAAGGGAAATACATATAAAAAAGGCTTCTCACATTGATCAAATTTATATGACCTTAACCTATATAAAATCCCATTGTAGGCTTCTCACATTTATCAGATTACACAAAATAAAAATAAAAAAAATATTTAAGTCATGGACTTGCCTATAGTAGCTCTCAGGTCACCCACAAAAAGGGCATATCATCCCCACTTTATAGCTTATGCTACACAAACATTTTCCCTCATTTTACCCTTTTCCCCCTCATACTCTTTCAAGGGATTGTGAAGCTCACTTAACATAAGGTAAACATGACACTTCTCTAACAAACACAATGGTTCAAAGATATAAGGCATGAAAGAGGCTCATTTTCTTGATCCTATTTATGTTCTAAATATGGTCTTTGCCAGTACATGATAATTATTCCTCTTTATTTTCCAATCCACATCACATGTTGATCTCTCTATTGAGATGAAAAACAATGTCGTACCAACACTATCAAATCTTACTCAATTTATTTTACACATACACCATAAAAAATATGGAATAATGCTGAAATAAACTAATATAACTAACTTATTCATTTTAAGCATACACCATCACAAAATATGGAAAAATTATAAGATGAAACTAACAAACCAAGTATGCATATACCATCACATATATGGGAAAGGCTAGTCTAACTCAATTAACATGATCAACTTTAACATCAAAGTTAACATAGCATTAAATAATCATCATCTACATCAATATACTCATCATAATCATAATAAATAAACATCTCATATATATATATATATATATATATATATATATATGTATATATATATATATATATATATGTATATATATATACATATATATATGTATATATATATATATATATACATATATATATGTATATATATACATGTATATATATATGTATATATATATATGTATATATATATATATATATATATATATATATATATATATATATATATATATATATATATATATATATATATATATGATCACAAAAAAATTACATCATCACAATATCATACATGTATATATATATATATGTATATATATACATATATATATACATATATATATGTATATATATATATCTATATATATATATATATATCTATATATATATATATATATGATCACAAAAAAATTACATCATCACAATATCATCTCTGTCTCAAAATATACATCTCACATCTTTGGCTCATAGGCTAGTGTGCATATAAAAAATGATAAAATCTAGCACTCAAGATCATTAAGGCTCCCCATTGATCATGATGAATCAATGTCATCACCACTCTAAACCCATCTTCATCTTCATAATCTAGAAGCTGTGGCATGTGACAGATATATCTCCTACTCCTTGAACTTAGAATACCATTGAATCTATGAAAACTCCCTAATGGCTCTTTTGTAATAGGCATTATCATCTAGGGTAGTAGTATATCTCACTAGAGATATAATCTGTGGTGGTCCCATAACACCTGCTAATGGCCCAACCTATATTGGTCCTTATGGTGTAAGAGCATCAACCTAATTTACTAATCTTAAGCTATTCCTCTCTACTGTCGCTACAATCACTTGACCTTGTAACACTTTGACCTAGCCCTGTAATGTTGTAACCTAACCCTATAGTTCCCACACTTGGCCCTACAATATCCCCACCTATCCTTATAAGAATAATACTTATGCTAATACTATATCTATAGCCTACATTACTACATCTCATGCATGTACGACTATATCCCTCTCTCTCTCAACAACCCCTATAAATCTAGTGGTGGACTCCTAACCTCCACCATAGGACATAAACTTACCCACCAATCTATATATGTCACTGTGTACCCTGGATCTCCAACAATTGGTCCTATTAGTAGATCCTAAAAATATAGCCCATCTATCTCTTGGGGTAATGGTAAGGGTGTCCTTTATATCATCCCTCTTATATTGAGGGAAGGTAGGCAAAATATCCTATAGTAGACCAACCTGCCTCCTGACCTGTGCCATGAGTACCATCTCCAACTCACTGACTCATCTCTCCCTAACCCATAGTAAACTTTGTAATCTAACTAGTTATTGTGCCTATCCTTAAAATATGGGGTATCTCAGGTAGGGTTTCCACAAAATATCCATAGGGATCAAACCCTCAATCATGCATCTATAAAGGCAATATCATACACTACACCATCCACTCAAGTTTGTGCCATGCCCTATCTTCACCATTTGAAACCAACCTTGAAGTTGGCTAGAATCATGGTAGGTAACCCCAATAGTCATGACACCATGATGTGCTTGTATGCCCAGAAGTTTAGTAGATGGCTAACACATAAATTATATCACCATCATAGTCTCAAACCCCATAACTCTCTATATAATTTCACCAAAAAGACTAGACCCCATGCAAAAATAGTCCACTACTCAACCATCTATGTAAGCAACCTATAAATGCAATTATAAATATACCAATATATACATATGATAATTCATACATTATGATCTTGATCTTCATCAGGATGCTCAGTCGATGTTACTCCTCATCAACCATAAATAGTGGCTCATAGGCAAAACTTGTTGAATGATAAGTCACCTCACTAACATTCTCACCATATAATGCCACCATGTGGATATCATGTTCCTCTCTTGAGCATGTGAAGAGATTCTCACCATAGAGTGGTAGCTAAAAAATCTTATATACATCCTTCTAGGTCACTATCAAATCTCTAGTCAATAGATGGAAGGTGTTGGTGGTGTGATTCCATCTCTAAATTAATGCTATCATAAGGTTCACATCTAGGGTGACTCAATAATATCAATGCACTCCTCTTAACCCTATGGCTACCATGTTCTCCCACTCATCTAGAGTGACATCCTTCCTTATACATGTCAAAAGCCTCGATAGACAATCTTGTAATGTTAACTCCATCCTTGCCTGCATCCATACACACACAACTCAAGTCACATACTTTTAAATATAACCTACCACCACTTTTTTCCCTTCCTCTGGGAGAACTACATTGGTCTAAAGCCCTAAATTGGGCTATGTAGGTAGCACTTAGTTGACATGGGGTCTTTTAAGGTTAGCTCAACTATATACCCCCCAACTATCTACCCTACACTTCCCTCTTTACCCTAGGCTTTATTATCTCTCTATCCCAACCCTAGGCCCAATTGCCTATCACAACTCTAGGCCTCATGGCTTATATCCCTGACCCTCAACCCTATGCCTTATTTTTTATGCCCTAAGCCTCTTGACCTATCTCAACCTACCTTTTTTACCCATTTCCATTAACACACTTTTAACCATACCTTTCTTTTTCCTAGGTTCTGAGAAAACTACATTGGCTTGAAGCACTAAACTAGGCTATGTAGGTAACACTTAGTTGACACAGGGTCTTTTAAGGCTAGCTCAACCATTAGGCTAGTTGACTACTTCCACTAGGGATCTAAAATGGGCCTTTTTCCTATTTAACTAGTTCTTCATAGTCACCAACATAAATGTCAACATCAACACTTTATAGGTATACATCTCAGTCGATGTCAATAGATACCTGTTGACCTTGGTACCATGTTGACCAACATTGGTTGAACCCACCAATGTTAGTGACTAGTTCAGCCCTAGGGCAAAATGATCCAAACCTAAAACTATAATTTAAACCTAAAATCCTACCCCAAATTCCCCACAACTTATCGTAAAACTACCCTACCCCATTTCTTACCCCTCTATTAACATTTTCTATCCCCCACTTCTAAATTAGCCTACAAAATCAAACTAGCTAAATCAAGTTTCAAAACAAATCATCAAGCTTCTTACTTCATCTTGCCATCCCCTCTAGGCTAGCACAACTAGCTCTTATGGTGGCATGCCTCTTATTGGGTCCCCTCCTTGTTCTGCCATATTAGTTACTCTCATAGATCTATTTTTCTCCAATCATAAGTTGCAAATGAGTTTGTTCAGCCACCAAACCCCCTTTTAGTGGGTTTGGTTAGCCACCAATGTTGGCATACTTAACCTAATTCACCAACATCAGTGCTTATGCTTACCAACATTGGTAATATTACCCTAATGTGTTGATGTTAGTACTATTTATTATTTATATTGATGATGTTACTGACATCAACACCATTACAATAATGTTTTCCCCAAAAATCAACCCCAACTTTTTAGACTTTACCCATACTCTAGGGAAAATTAGAGATCACATATATCTCCCAAACCATGATAAATTCCCTTAGATATCACTTAAATATTTACCCATAATGACTTTTCTTGGAGATCATGAATATCTCCTTACTCATTGACCCTTTTACACCAACCTTGCATTACTTATCTTGACCACTTATGCTATTTTGCTATAGTTGGAATTTGTGTACATGCATGTATGTTAGGTGTTTTGGATGGAAACCAAGCTCATCATATCACCTTTAACCCTTTTATATTTCCAAGGGTCACTTCTTACCTTAGATACCTAGGACACATCAACCATTAGAGCTATAACTTTGATTGTTTTGACCTATCAACTATCACTTTCAAGATATGCTTTGGTTATTTCTATCTGAGTCCTCCTCAACCTTGCCTATTCTTGACTTTATCAACTATATCTCATAGTAGTATATGCATATTAAGTGATACTCAATTCTTCACCACTCACCCAATTACCTTTTTATCAAATTGATACCCGATTCTAGTTTCTCCTCCGTTGATTCCTATTTTGAGGGGGGATACCTCATCTAATACTTGGAGCATTTAACTCCTATATTTTGTCTTGAAAAATTGTTAGTACTAATTATAATACAAAAAGGGGAAAATAAAGACACCAAAATTATGTCACACACACGTGTGAAACTCCCTATGTCAAAACCCCTTTTATCCCATTTTTCAATAATAATAATTAACCTCCCTAACCCATGCTTTTACCCCTCACATATTTAATTAATTTAAAATACTTAATTAAGTTAATTAAAAACCCATTTTACAACCTTACCTAACCACCTCACCCTATGAATAATTCTCACATGATGAGTCACCTCAAGACCTGATCCCCTTGTCCTAACTACCCAAGACTTATTCTGACTTCAAAACTAAATTCCCAATCAACTACCTCCTTCTTAACCTCTTATTTTTACCATTTTTTAGTGGGTGCCAAACTTGGCACGAAGAGAAATAGAAAATAGGCCAAAAATAGTAAAATTCACCTATTCTAAGGCCATCAATGTTGGTCAACCCATAACTAACATTAGTGGGATCACTGACATCAGTGATATAAACCAAACTCCAACCTAAAGTTTAGGTTAGTGGAAATTAATAAAATTCATTTTTAATTGCATTCAAAATCTTAGCATTCAACTTTTGACATCTTGGATTACTATTATCTTTCATAATTCAATCAAGATTAGGAACCAAAATCATGAGGACCAACAACATCTACTTATTCTCTCTATTCAGGTCATCAGTTTAGACTACCTGATTAGAGCCATTAATTTGGTACTTATCATTTAGTCACCACCATAGCTAAGTACATCACTTATTCTATAGGTTTTTTAAGTATTTACTTTGTAATCACTTCATTCTACTATTTATTACTTTACACATTTCTAAATGAGCCCTCATGAGGGAGTTATAAAGCTTCCCTTCTTGTTGCACCTTAACCTGACACACTAAAACTCTAACTAGATCCACCTAAATCATACTCTCTCTCTCACACACACTACTCTATCCAACCTCTCAAACCTAACTAGAACCATTTTCTAGACCTAAAAAATCCTTTTGTAGACTCCTAGTCAATTATTTCCCCTATCGACCCTAACAGCTTAACCAACATTGATCACCTTTACGCATCGACCTTAGTAGCATAATTGATATCAGTCACTTCCTTACCAATTTCTATGACTATGTATTTTTTGACCTCTCCAAAAACTAAAAAAAAACATTATAAAATACAAATAAAATACACCACCTGCACCCTGTCACTCTCTGTTGCACTCAAGTTATGAATAATGGTATCATTATTTCTCTTTCACTCTCCCTTTAACTCTATTTTAATTATTTATTACTCTTTTGTCTCTCAAATGTGGATTTTAATCTCTAAGGAAGTTTTACACTTCCTAGAACAAGCATGTAGCTTGGTAGGCCACTCATTTATCTACTAACAAACATTTTGTGGTAGTGCTTTCTTACTTGTAGGTAGTCCTCCCTAGCCAAAAAGGAGTACTCACAACATCTAGATATGGTGTGCAAACCAATCTAGGTTCATTCTAATCACTTATCCCTAAAATTATTTTCTATTTTTCTTTAGACTTGAAATAGACAAAATTTAGCAAAATATAACTTGTAAAGATCATGATCATAATGCTCATCTCCCCATTCATCTAGGAACAAATCAAAAACTCCTTCAAGGGAAGATGATGGAGATTGGTTGATGTGAATTTCTTCTTCATCAATGACGGCATAGTTAACATTTTCTACCTTAGATGAGTATGGTTCGAAGTGATATTTATGAATGTTTTTAGACTCAATCTTCACCTTAGTGCCATATTTTGTCCTAAACACCATGTAGTGCCAATTAGCTGCCAAATAACCACCTATCTTAGCTATAAAATATCTTGACAGGTAAAGGGAAAAGTATGGAGGTGAATTTACCACCACCAAATCATAAGGAATAGAAAAATTGGGATAATCATGAAGGATAAAATTCACATTTTTCACTACCACCATAGTCTTGGTTGGTGATCCATCCAATTGTAGGATCCCCTTAGTCATAGGCTTATACTTGAGGCCTAGTTTATTTGCTATACATTTGGGCATAACTAAAGTACTATCCCCATTATCTATGATACAATTATGAACTTATAAATCACTAATTATTAGATAAAGATATAAATGAGGAGCCTTCTCATTCCTTTTTCCTTGACCATCTATAGATTGAGCTCCATTGACTATGACAATATTATCATTTCTAGTTTGCTTACCAAATTGATGTAATTCCTTTTGAAGTATATTTTTATACCCTAATATTATAAAAGAGTCCCATAATGATATATTCATGTGTAGTTTCTTCATTTTATCCACCACATTTATGGGAGTATTATTCACCTTATAAGATTCTTTAGGGGCACTAACACCTTGCGATTTAGCTTGTGTAGGTGGAGGTGTAAGAGTTGGCATCATGTTTGTAAATATATGATTTTCTTATACTTTAGGAGATATATTGGACCTATTGACCATTTTAGATGATGCAAGGGTCAAAATAGGTCCTTGATTGGCTCCTTGATCTTCTTCAATAGCCCTCCTCTTAGATCTAGTGTTGGAAGAGACACTAGTATTGATGTTGCTTAGATTTGCCAAATGATTTATGGCATAAAAATCTCCCTATAAGTGATTAATAAGAGTGGAATCATATTGAGCTTGACCATTCTCAATTCCATGTTGCATTGAAATTTCAAATTTTGTCACTTATAACACTTGATCTCCTTGCATTCCCATAGCTTGATTGTGCATTTCATTTGCATAATCAACCTGCTCTTGGCCTTGTTCAAAAGATGGATCAAATGGTTATTCTTTAAATAAATTATTTTGAGTGGGAAAAATGGCCTTTGTAGATGAGGGAACATTGGGATTATATCTTTGAAGAGGCCCAACATGGGTTATTTGACTTTGTCCTTGCATATTACCTTGAAAAGGGTGTCTATTATTTTACCCAAACTAGTTATAGGATTGGTATGGTCTATAGCCTTAGGATTGTTGTCTCTTTAGGGAAACCAGCTCATTAGTAACACTTTGTAACAATATTTTGACTTCATGGATCTAATTGTAAGGGACAATGGTAGATTTCTCACTATTAGGAAAAGGAGCCAAGGTAGGTGATGCAACTTGATTAGATTGATGAAAATCAGGGAATAATGGCATAAGAGGCCTAGGAAAAAAATTCCGTACTTAGACAAGAAAATTATTATCATTTATTGTTATCTCATAGGCAATAAGGAGTGTATTTCCACCCATAGACTAGATCATCATAGAGACATCACTATTTAATGCTTTTAGGTAGTATAAGAATACATAGTTTGGAGTAGGCCTCACAAGAGCTGGAATCTTATCCCATGGTTTTTGAAACCTAGTATTAAAATCTTTCATAAATTCATGTGGTGAATTATTAATAGTAGTTAATTTCTCATCTAGAGATAAATGGTCACTTTTCTCCCCAAACCTCTTAGTCAATAAATCTCCTAATTCATCCCATGAGCCAATGGAGTTTTGAGGTAAAGAACCATACCAATCCAAAATTTTTCCTTTGAAGGACAAAGCCAACAATATAATAGACACATTCTCTTGGGTAATGTTGTGGATATTACAAAAAAATTCTATGTTTTTAATATGTTCAATGGTAGTAATAGGACTATCCCCATTAAAATATGGAGCACTCTTAAGGGTTGGTCTAGGAATTTGGTCATATTGGGAAAGGTTTAAAGGTTTCCTTCTATCCATCTTGGAATGATCACTACAAATTTTTGGAATTGAATGCAACACAAACTTATAATGTTTAAACACCAAATCTATTTTATAGGGATGAGTACTTACAAACCTAAACATTTTGGTGGAATATGGAGGTAGTTACACAAACTCAAAAGGTGTCTCTTTTTAGCACAAGACCTAATTGTCACCTTTGACATGGAAAAAAGGATTGATCATTAAAAAAATACTTTAATTATTCAATGGAGTCACTAGGTACTAAAAGTAGATGCTTCTTTTAACTTTAACTATGCCAATATGAGCACCAATCTTAAACAATATTCTAGGACTTAGAAGTCCCATCAGGCATGCCAAAAAATTTTGAAACTTGGATTTTCACCCTTGAGGAGATGCCTAACTCTCCTCATCCAAATTGAACCATAGAGACATCCCTCTTGCTATGGGTGACAATATTGAGAGATGAATCTCTAGAAAGGGCTAGTTCCCTTGACGCACTCTTTGAATCTCTTCTATACCTATCAACTTGTAGATGAAAAGGGATTAGGAAGAAAAAAAGAAAATAAAAAAGGTGATTCACCAACATGTATCTATCCTCTCACATAACTTAAACTACACCGCTTAAAGATAACAAGGATATCTCACACAAAATTCATAATATAAGACGTATTGTCACATCAATGTTTCATAGGTTATATTCAAGAAGGTATTTGATATTTAAGAGGATAATGGATGATTTCATAAAGGGATATATTCATTAACCACTTCTAACACACCTATACACTTATAAACAAATACTAACAAAGACCTATAACAATATCCTTTCTGTAAATTGGTAGACAACCAAGATTAGCATGCTAGAAAATAAGACCTTTCACTATGCAAATCAACAATATTTCAAATCAACTCAATGTAACAAAATTTGAGTGGAAAAATAATTTGTATATTTATTAAAGATTCCTTCAAGTACAAATTTGGCTAGAGTTTTCCCATCAACCAATGGAGGCTACCCAAAAAAGCTAAAAGGATGCATATTATATATTTAGCTTTTGAGAGGAGAAACAAGCAAATGAAGTCCAAAGGTCAATTAGACAAGTGCCACTTTGAGAAAATAAGGTAAAATTTCATGTGAAATAGGGGTGAGGTGATCCATACCATGTTAGGAGGTCTACTTTTCCAAAATAAGTCATAATAATGGTGAAAAGTGGCATAAAACCTTCAAAATTGGCATAGGAAATTGCCTTCATAATTTGCCTCTATTTGAATGCCATTATCCTAACCAGGGATAGGTTTGGTGATTGGGATGAGAGGGAAGGCCTTCAGACATACATTCCTAAGAATTATTTTTGATCCTAATCATTTATAAACTTTTAGAGAAGAGGAATCATTGCCTACAGTCTTGAAACTCCCTATTTTTAGTCACTTTCAACACATGACCTTGAAAAGTCTTCAATTTCCAAAGAAAATCCATGTGAATGGATTAATGAAACCTATAAATATTATCCATGACCCTATATTCTTCAATTCTACCTTAAGAACACATCCAATGGAGACTTTCACACTTTTCACCCTTGTATGCATGATGTTAGTTTTGACTAGCTAAAAGTGAGGGCTTAGTTTGAACACTTATAAAATTATTAATAGGGTTAAATTACAATATGGATTTATTATAGGTATATAACTTTCCAACAAACTTAATTTCACCTTCTAGAACCTCATATACCCTACAACATACAAAAAATGGTGAATAAAATCCTATAATTCATGCTTTTCCTAAGAATACCTAAATCTCCCTCACATTTATGGAATCCCTAGAGAGTCATATACATAAAAAAAAAATTAATGTCCATTTCCTACATTATATATGCCCAAAATTCTTCATCTCCTCAATCTGGTCACTATAGAGGTTTTGTAAGGGTTTTAAGTGATTTGAATTCTTAACCTTTGTTCATAAAGTTATGAGATATAAATTCCCCATAAATTCCAATAAGGGATATTCAAGGACATTATATAACTTATAAAGATTCCTTAGGGTCCCATGAAAACATTCATACAAGATATGAGTGATTAAAGTTGACCTTCGAGTTGTTTTCATGCTTCTTGTAAGGGTTTGAGTGCTTCTTAAGTGAAAAATGGCTTCTTGGATATTTTATTTTAAAACCAATGGTTTTATTACTTCTATATATACCCTAAAAACATCTTATAATTATTATAATAGCTTTTAAACATCTTGACATGGAAATTGACCCTTGTTTAACATTAGACCTAGACCTTGCCAATAGGTTTGCCTACCATTTTAAACTCTACCTAACACTCAAATGATTACCTTTGAAATTTTATGGCTTTAAAACACACAATATAAATCTATAAACCTAAATTTTTTAAGTGTAAGGCATATATTATGTTGAAAATGTGTATGACCTCCAATTTGGCTTCTAGCCCTAAGGCTTTCCTTCACACTTGACTGTAACCCTTGTTGTGTAGGGTTCCTTATATACTCTCAAGACATATATCAAGGTTTATTAGGTTTTTTTAGGTTTTCTCAATCTTATACAACCTTTATTTAGTATTTTTTCCCTTGATATCATCAATTCGTCACTTTTCCCCAAAGCTACCATTCTTGTGCATGAAGGGACTACCCCTACTCTGAGACAAAACAAAGAGTATTAGGCCTATTTGTTTATTAAAATTTATTATTTAATAATCTCCAAAGGGTCCTAATGTCCAAATTTATTTATTGTTTTTTTCCAATTCCATGTTTATGGGATCTAACCATCCCAATTTCTTCAAAAGGGGGTAAAAAGTCTTGTTTTTGCATGTTCTTGTCCAAACCTCCTCATGGATACTCCTTCCAAACCTATTTGATACATACAATTTTTTCATGCATGTTAATTAACCTAATTTAATTCTTTTGGAACCTATGTATCCACTCTAAATCTTTCTCCTAAGTGGAATCCCCAAACTCACCTCTTGAAATAAGGCTTACCCTACCCTAAATGTACAAACTGAGTCCATTTTTCTATGAGAAAAGGGACTTCGGTGGATTTAGGATGTTTTTTAAATATAATTTAATTAATTATATCATGATTAATCTAAATTATATTGTTTTAAACTCTCTTTCCCTTCCTTAGGTATCAAACTCTCAACATGTTACCTCAATTAGGACCCTACCTATTTATGATAGTGAATAAGGTGCTTTTATTTTAGACACCTTTATTTTGAGGTTATAATTAAGGTTTAAATAAATATTATAGAATATATAAACCATATAATTATTTAAATTTTAAACATTATTCTTATCTATCATCTTGAAACTTTTAGGCCTTCCAATTGCTTACTATCTTTATGGACTAAATTAGTCCTACGACAGTATCTGTAGGTTCTTTTAGGGTGAGAATGGCATGAAATTAATCTCAATTTATAATTTTTAAACTAATTTATATAAAAAAATTCATTATGTTTTAACATTTTAACCTTCTCAACCCTAAAGTTATTTAACACTTCTCTAAATGCCATAATCCTCATTCCACTATCGGCTTAGCTATAGGTGGCTATTTTTTCATTCATTTTAGGCCTGTAGGTGTCTTCTAAGTCAAGATGGAATTTATCATGGTGCCTATAATGACATGGAAGTATTTTGATACTTATAAACCATTAAATGTCATCAACTTGTTCATGACAACACCTATTTCACAAACCTTAACCTTTCTTCCTGTAGGTGATTCCTCACAGTCCTATGTATAGACAGAGGAGTATGCATTAAGAGTTAAGAGATTGAATTCACTTCCTCTCATGTAATTTTAGGTTATATGAATAATTTGAACCTATTGGCATCATTCCAATTTTATGGCACAATAAAGAACACCATTATGAAGAGAAAGGCAACCTTTTGATCAATGCCCTATAGACATCACTACCCTATTTTAGTGATTTTCTAGCTAGCTTTAAGGGTCTAAATGACCACCTTCCACTATTAATTTCTCCTTAAAAATTTGGTAAATATTTTTTTATTTTATAGACTATACCTATACCCAATTCTAGGATTCAAATCCTTTTATAGGTGCACTTTGAGAGGCCTCCAAAAACCCCTCAGGCCTTTATTTGGTGTTTTTATAGCAAAAGGGCCTGAATATAGTCCAACCTTCCATTTGATGTTTTATACTATCCTTTTTCAAACTATCATTATCAATAGTTTTGTCTATACATTTACATAGAAAGGAGCCTCAAATTAGATTGATCAATTTTTGGAAGACATCTATAAGTCATATCTATGGCATCAACTGTAGATGAGCATCTCCTCTATATAGGCAGAACTGCGACCTTTCTCCAAGTTTACAAGTTTGTATCACCTACATTCCTCCATCAAATATTTAATGCACATTAATAGTCCCAAGAGTTTAAAGACCATATCAAACCTTCAAACTTACATTTGTGACATCAACATCCTTCTAAAGGTGGAGCTTCTTAACCATAACATACTTGGAAATCATGGAATGACAAAAAAAATGCAAGGAATACTTTAAAAACACTTCAAGATCAATTTTAAACACTTTAATGACCAAAATACACTATTATCATTTCAAAAACAACATCAAAACATCATATCCAATGTGAAGGAAACATTTTCAAAGTAATTGAGATGACTATGAATTCAAACTAAACATTTTATAAGCATAGAAGAAGATTTCTCAAAAAAATTAACTTTCCAAAAAAAAAGCCTGGAAACATATTTTAAATAATGTATATACACTTGAAACACACAAATATATCAATCCAAATCAAGAAACTCTAAGACAAGCTCAAACAGTGACCCCCGCAAGGTTGAACATACATAAAAAGTTGCCTGGAATCAAACTAATTGTTCATAAAGGAGGATCCAAAAAATCTGAAGTTATTATTATTAAAATTAATTACACTTAGATTAATACCCACCCCCAAAATCACTTCTCCTAATTCCACCTATATAGCTCGTGCCAAGTCCATGACGTTACTTGTTCTTTGATTTCCAAGTGAAAATGAAGGAAAACAAGTTACAAATGAAACTTTTTATATTATTATTGAAAACCAAGAATTTAAATGGATGATGGGAGTTGAAGAGTTACTATTATGACATTTTTAGCTAGTGATGTACTTGAGAAGTCTGTACAAGTGCCCAAAAGATCCTATATTTGAGGGAAAACTACAATCCACTAAACATAACTAGTTCATGGACTATCATATGCCTAATTATAACATTATCTAACTTATCCCATGTTCATCATAGCCTGATGACAAGCTTTTATCTTTATCCATATGTATAAGTCCTCTTTTCTAGCTAAAAGGTGACCCCACAAGGCAATTTTGATATATAGAGCATGGTGAGAATAATTAATTAACCTAGAAAGATATTAAATCATATCCAAAACCATATTAGGACCCATATATCATAATTTATGACTTTGACCATATTAGGGTTGAATTTCATTGACTTTACTAGTATAAGGGGGCTAGACTAGGGATAAATGAAACCTATAGGTCAAAATGAGACCCCTATAGGACATGAAAAAGCTTATACAAAGTTTATAAATATAGGGGTTGAATCAAATTTGACCAAAAGTCAAATTTTATCAACATGTACTATGTGATTCAAGTATTCTTAGGTCCATTTCAATGCATTTGGATGTAAATATCT
Organism: Torreya grandis; assembly: GCA_037957365.1. Taxonomy (NCBI): domain Eukaryota; kingdom Viridiplantae; phylum Streptophyta; class Pinopsida; order Cupressales; family Taxaceae; genus Torreya; species Torreya grandis. The sequence goes on along the minus strand of JARHVA010000782.1, from coordinate 3,037,968 downwards.
CATGATCTTCTCCATTAGGTCACTATCAGGGTTTAGAGAGGGTTTTGGAGGTCTACCATCTTAACAATGGTTCATAAAGTAAAGTCCTCCAATCCAATTTTTTTTCCATATATCTCTATATCATAGACCCCCTCAAATATATTTATGAGATTCCAGTCCCATACAACCTGTAAAGACATATGTGAGTGAAATTTGGTAGACATCAAACTCTTTGCTAGAAATTCTATGTAGGTTATAGTCTTAGGGATTGTTCATAAAGATTGTCTCATGAATCCCACTCTTTCCTCCATGGATATTTAGTGTATTATAAGTTTCCTCAACTTCCCCTAAGAGAACTAGCCTTGGTTCATCATGGTATGAAAGGTATGAGTGTTTGAATTGGTGGTTTAAGATGGCATACTAGGGGTAGTGCAACTGAAGAGAGTGTTAAGATAAAATTTTACACTTTACTAATTTATTCCATCCAAAAATACTTATTAAATACCTAAAACACCATCATATGTCTTCTCATGACATTCCACTTTCTTGGGAGGTTTTGGTATGTCATCAATATAGATGTGGGGTCTTGAGGCCTTAAAGTTGGTTTTAGGTGTAATAGGCCTAAAATAAGTCTTCAATGCTTTAAGCCATATGTGGGTGATTTTATGACTTCAATGTTTCCATATCATATTTATTTATTTTCTCCCACCCCTATGAAATTTCTCTTAGCTTCCCAAGATATTATCTTTGTCCCTTCCTCATGTACGTCTACCTTGAGTGTTCATCATGCCACATTATTGATCATTCAATAGTTAGTATTGGAGGCCTGAGTAGGACCAATAATATTATTATTTAATATCTATATGATTTGAACCTATGTTTTATTCTTTAGGTTATGAAAATACCCCCTTTTAGGATTAGGCCTTCCTTGAGTTCTGCTTTCAACATAACTTATCTTCTTACCTAGGGTTTATGAGTCACTAGGTCTGTGCATCCCTAATGGCTTAGTTTAGCGACTTATTTTCTCAAGTAAAGACTATTATCATATGTAAAACCTTTTTACACCTTGATTACTTCCTTTTATTATGGTTTAATACCTTAGATAAAATCCAAACTTTCACATGCCTTCAATTTTTATGCACAGTCTTGTACATGTTAATTTTAGGCCTAATAAGCCTAAAAGGACATTAATCCCTCCTTTTAGTATCTTAAATGGACTACATAATTCAATTAAAATATAGGGTATTAATATAAAAAATTATTAGGTTCTTATTCTCATCATTAAATTTCACCCTCTTACAAGGTTCAACACAGTTTAGTCTCCTTCTCATGACCTTGCCTGTAGGTGGCAAAAAAGGTCTATCTAAATGAAGATGTAGGCATTATCATCCTTGTTTGGAAAATTAAGACTCCATTTTAACCATTATAATCATGATTTATATGATATATTTTTTTCCATAAAACTCTCTAATCACTCACCTAAACCATTTGCCACTCACCTTTGCAGTCATAACTCTACCTTCTTATAACTAGCCTATGTCTACCTATTCGGCCTACTAACTTGTCAAGGTGATTTGATTTATTTTATAGGAAAGGGTGTATAATTTAGAATAATTAATATCAAATTTTTTTATATTAATACTTATATTTCTCTCACCTTTCCACCATGCAGGGTTCATTTGCTCAGCTTGTCTTACTTCTATAGTCACACGTGTAGGTGGCAACTGTAGGCCTGCTGACTGTGAGAGTGATTTATTTGGAGAGGTGGATTAGTGTTTATTTTATTAATTTTTATCATTTTTGTTTCCTCTTACATTTATATTTTTAACCTTATTAATATTTTCATCCTCCTCACATTATTAATGCTTTTCCAAATCTACAGTTACTACCTTCTTTCATTGAAATTTTAGCCAAGTTCATTTTCCTGGGGTGGTTTAATGGTGTCAACATTATTTGACCATACTAATTTAATTTATAATGTTTTTTCACATATTATTATGACTCTCTATGTGATCCTAAATGTCTTCAAGACCCCATCCTAATAGTTAACACTCTATTAGGGTCTCTTAAACTTGATAACATAGTCATGTTTGTGCAAGCCTTGACTGAGTTATCTTCTTGGGAAGAGTTGATGTGTTGGTCTATATATAACATTGATTTTTTCATCTCCCATAATTACTGATATGTATTTATGAATCCACAAGTCTCTTCAATACCTTCCACACCTCAAACCAACAGTGGCACTTCACCTTCTTAGCTTGCATAAAGGCATGTAGGTACCTAGATGAGGGCTTATCCTTCAAGGGCTTCAAGATATGAATGGGTTTGAGTATATGGTATTGAGGGTTATGAGGGAAAAATAATATAACATGAATAATGTTTGAATTACATTTGTTCCCTTGAAATAACTTGGTGGTCCTCTATAGCTACCCTATTCACACTTGTAAATGAGCTCACATCACACACACAATAGTCACCTTGGAGTAGAGATTGAAGGGGTTATAGAGGTTAATATATATTTTAGAGGTATATAAACTTAATTAGACTTATATAAACCATCACACAACCCAAAACCATTATTTACTTACATTTTCATGCCTTAAGACTCTCTAATAAGAAGTAACATTGTCTATAGCCTTCACATGTGATAACAAGAATGTTTGTTGTTCCCTAGGGATTACATGTGTGAAACAAAGGTGTGGGAATTTTTGATATGGTATATAAGTACCCTTTGAAGACACATCCAAACATTTTTTTGTAAAACCACTTCAATGATGCACCAAAAACTTTACAATTTTGACCCCTACATATATGAAGGCAACTTAAACTACTTAAGTTATTAATGTTTATTCAAAAATCACATGCAATTAATCTTAAAACCAATGAATATAATTGGAATTATATGATACCACCTTCCTCTTCCAAAAATATTAGATCATTTCCTTCTCTCTCCTATCCATACAAACCATAAACCTAATTAGCTCTCTTG
>JARHVA010000782.1:2920000-3030000 GCA_037957365.1 Torreya grandis | reverse complement strand
CTTCACTTCAATACTCACACACATCAACCTCTCACAAAATCTAGAAATCAACATCTTTGATTTCACTATATATAGATAATTCATGATTATCATGTTCTTGGTCAGACATTAGGCATTCCTTAACCCTTAAGGTATCTCTTACATTGAGACACATCTCAATACCATCTTCATACGTCAGCTACAACACCCATGGGTCACACTTAAGTAGCTACACCTTTCAAGTAACTGTTATAGATCTCATGAAGACCTATTCTACCCTTTAAAAATTTAATGAGAAAAATAATAACATAGGACCACTTCCAAATTCATATGTCCACTCCACATGACCCTTTTGACATCTTTAAATGATCACAATCATCATTTCACTCTTCTACATAAGCTCAATCAACTCAAACATTGACCTTGATATAGGAACACCATGAATAAAAACATAATAAACTTATTAATCATTTTTCATAATAAATATCAATTTTTTAAACCTCTATATACCTTATAAACCATCCATAAGGAGTTTAAAATAGTCTCCAATATCTAATTCATCATGAGACATCAAAACAACACCAAAACAAGGTCGAATATCCTTCTTAGGTCACTTGTATAACATGGTTAAATACATAGTCAAATTTTAAGCTCAATATATTTGAATATAAAAATATTAAGAAATCTTAACTAGGTTCATAAGATTCACCATGGATTCCTCTTCATCTTTTCTTTTTACACCATTAGTAAATTTGTCATGGATCAAAAATTATGCCTCAAATATTATAGATTAGTTTTTCTTTCATAAATTCAAATGGCAATGGTCATAGTTAAATTTTAAATATCTTGATATCATCTCATGTCCTCATATAACTTTGTAAATACTCACTCCATTTATCTTCTTCAAAGTGGCTTGATCTTTACATTTCATTACTCACTTTTAGATCTTCTTCTTGACTTTTTGACTTAACATGCTCCTTCGATCTCCTATATGTAGTTTGGTCTTTATCTGTGTTCAACATTAGACATATTGAAATAATCTCTCTCAATATTCACCTTTGATATATATATGTATGATCATCCACTCACCCACTAGATCTTAGAAGAAGCTTGGTCTTTACCTCTATCTATCATTAAAATTTAAACATTTGTCCTCATCTCATTGCTTCTTGACATCTTGGAATGAACATGCTCCATTGATCTCTTGTAAGTTTCTCAATATTTAAATTTGATATAAGAATATCATATTGACCCATTTGAATTGACACACATCATTGATCTCTATTGTATGATCACTTGTGAACCATTGGATCTCCACTTGGTCTTGATCTTTAACATCATTCAAAATAGAATAAGTATGGGAATCATTGTAATCTACTTGGAAGGCCAACTTTACTCCTTAATAAATTTTTCCTTGACCAATATCATGACCCATAATTTGCACCATATGATCTTCATTCAAAGGGAAATCCATATATTTATTAAGCAGTTCCTAAAACCTTTGCATGTGCATGGTATACCGTTAAAAAATTACTTACTTGACTCTTTCTTGGACTTAGACATTTAACAAAGTTGAGCTTAGATTCATTTCAAATCATTGATATTTGATGCAATGAAATGTAGACTGTTAGATCTCCCTTTTAAATTTGGCTAAGTGTTGGGACTTAGTGAAATTTTGTCTAAGAAGCCAACTTTGTACCTGCACAAATTTTATCATGCTCAATTACATGATCTAAAATTTAGACCATATTATCTCCTCACATAGGATAATCCATCCATATGTCAATATTCTCATGGAACCCTCACACATATTAAATATGAGATCATCAATATGCCTCCTTAGATTTATCTATCATAGATCTAGTTATGCCTAAATGAACATAATGAATAACCAAATGAATTTCCCTCATGCACATAAGCACTCAAAGCATAAAATAATTCTAATAGGACCCCTTGCACATCCTCAAATAACCATACTCATCCATAATAAACTCTAACCATGTCAAACTTGAATAATAATCAAGCCCACTTCAAGCATACTAGGACAAGTATATTGCACACTTTGTCATTGTCACTTAGGCTATTAAGACACTTCATATACTCACTTAGACACCTTAATGACATCAATAAAAATTATCTAACAATATCCCCATTTGTCATTTATGTCAACACCCATCATACATCTCAACTTCCTTCTTTTTCTTCAAGCATTATCAAAATAAGAACTTTCTCCCCTTTTGACACAATGACAAAGTGGGAACCAACTAATACTGAGGACCTAAAAATACTACCAATATGATAAGACCATATTATAAATATAGTAAAAACTCCCCCTTACCTTGATCCTACCTCTTCTTGTTTTGATACCCTCATCTTGCTCCATGCCAACACACTCTTTAACCAAACACTGCAGGCAATGAAGAAAGAGCACACAAAAACATTGAAATCTGATGGAACTCACCAAGAAAAATCTAAGAGGGACTCCCCCTAATATTTTTTAGCTATTTTACCTTTTGAGTATCTTCAAATATCCACACAACATAAAGAACCACCACACAAGCTTACAAGCCTTCTCAAATAAGTTACCATAAGGACCACCAATATAACTTCATGGTATTCACCAAATAGAAAACATGCTAGAAACCAACTTGAGAACTCACCTTGAAACACTCACACCTTTCTCTTTTGGATAAACTAAGAAAAATATCAAATCTTCACACTAGGCCTGTCTAGACTCCTTGTAGCCCTACCTAGAACTTGTAGAGCCCACAAATTTTAGTAGACACACATTTAATACCTAAATCTCCATACCTAGAGAACTCTCATATTCCCCCTTAAGCACACCAATTTAAATCACATATATAATCATCTAAAATATACTTCCTTTATAATCCTACTAGCTAATTAGGCCTTCATCTTGACCAAAACTTAAATAACATGAAATATACATACCTTAATATCTCTGTGAAGCTTGATTTGATAACCCATTTGGCTCATTAAACTTATTAAGAATCCATATACCTCAACTCATAAGGAAAACCAATTTTCTAGAATAATCCAAAGCCCTGGAATCTTAAAACCAACAAGGTCAACAAATGTTCTTCTGGTCAATAGCCACCTATGAAAATTTATACATGCTTGGAGACAACCAATACAAAATTTTGGACCAAAAATTGAGCCCCAATACCTTTGGGAACCCATACATACTATAACCCATTTTAGGCCTACTTACCCTTAAGCCAAAACTAAGAAAATTGAGAGCACTCAAAAATATTCAATTTGACTTCAATATACATTCAAAACACAAAACCACTTGGAGAAATCTAGAATAACATCAATAGACCTTTCTATGTAAAAAAATCATCTTGATAAATCACAAAAATCTCCTTTCCCACCTAAAAACCTTCAATCTAACCCTATAGACTACTCCAACTAAAAAACACCCAACTCTTGCCTTATGGGACCTTCTAAAGAATACCATAACAAAAATTGCTTATGCATAGAAAGGAGTCTCTTGAGAAGCATAGACAGAGACCACCTCAACTTAATAATGTCTTAGAACAATGTAAAACTAAGATTTGCTCACAACTCCTCATATTCCTTATCCTCTTTGGTCATCTGATACTTATATTTCTTCTTCTTTTTAGGATTAAGAGAAACAACTTGCTCATCCAATACAACATTATCCTTCTCTTCTAAGACTATATTGATAAAACATGGAGATAAAAAATATTTATGACATACCTTTTCAATTGAATAATCTTCCTTATAGCTCAAAACCTCATCACTAGGCACTAACAACTGATGTTCTTTAAAAGATACTTGGTTCACTTGGATCCATACTTACCTCAAAATAAGCCTCAACTATCACCTTAGTTTTTTCCTTGAGCTTGGTCTCCTTATTCTCAATATGAGCAGATAATGAGAGCCCTTGGCACTCTTCATATTATATAACATTCTCCACCATAGAAAATAGATTACTTGAACCTACAGTCTCATCATGACTCATACTTACCATTTTTCGTTTCCATGAGTTAATTTGCCTTCTTCCTTTCACTCTAGGAGCCTTAGTAAACCTATTCTAAATTTTAGGCCTTTGCTTGAATAAACTAACAATTTGACCTCTCTATTCACAACTGTAGCAAACCATACTTCTTGATAGAAACTCATCTTGCCCTACATGATATGGAAAAAATATTGTAATGTGTCTTATGTCATAACAACTAAAATAAACTACTTCTTTTGAAGAAGACTCACCTTGGCTAGCCTTATTTAGACACTACTTAGCAAAATGTCCCACATCAAGACAATTTAATCACTTGAATTTGTTCACATTTTTTGGCTAATGATCCCATCATAGTTCCATGAAAACTCATTTCCAATAGGTCTCTTATATTCTCTAGCTCTATTCCCAAACTAATTACATGTAAAATAGTAATGATTGAAATTTGCATACCTCCTAGAATTTGGTTGTCTAATCTGATTTGACTTCATTCTATCAGCACCTTCATTCCTTATCTAATGATATGTCTTCATATTTTGATTGTCCTTATTCACATTAGTCTTCATCTTGTCTTGAGTTACATTATTTGGTTCTTTTTTGTATCCAAGACCAGTTCTATCACTTTCATACTTTTAATCATTCAAAATGTTGTCTAGATCACTTAAGCTCTTTTTAAATATCATAAATGACTACACCTTACAAGATGCCTTCTCTAACTCAGCTTTTAATGACTCATTTTCAATTACATATTTTTAAAATTCATCTTATTTAGCTTTTAGTCTTGTAGATAGGATTTTCAATTGACAACTAAGATGCTTGGCCATATCTTCATGATCCTTGGTGTCTTCATTCATTCTTGATTCAAACACATTGAATTGATCCTCATAGTCCTTAATTTGTGACTTCATATTCTTGTTCATCTTCTTCTCAATCTTTAATTCTTTAAGGGCATTCATTAATTTAGTCTCATAGTCCATCTCATCTGAATCACTCCAAGTAGACTCTTTTTGATGTGAGAAACTTCCTTCCTCTACCATGAAGAGGACTTCATATTCAATAAGAGCATCATCTTCATGATCATACTTCGAGTCATTGTCTTCACTCTCATCTAATGAGCTTCAATCATTAGTGGTGTAGAGAATATTCTTGTTCTTGAAGGACTTCTTGTTGTTTTTATACTTATTAAATCCTTTCTTCTTGTCTTCATCTTGTCCTTCACCATGCTCTTCATCATCATTCTCCTCATGATTATGAGGGCACTTTCTATCAAAATGTCTTACTTCTCCATAATTAAAGCATTTTAAGGGTAGCTCACCCTTATACTTGCCTAAGCTTATTGGGGCCAACATACCCCCATTTGAAAAAAAATTGGGATCCTTGATAAACCCTAGGTTTTGAACATGAAATTTAGCATGTTAAGGTCATTTATGGAATCTTAAGATCTTTCATTTTTTTAAAGGTAGGATTACTTGGTTTTGTTTTACTTTGGAATAATAGTATTGATAAATATTCTTTATGACTTTTAGTCATATGTTATATGGTGATGGCCCTAGGAAATTCATGACCCTAGACCTTGGGAAAACTCTTAATTTGAATTTAATTGTTGGTAAGAATCAAATTGGTAGGAAATATTTTAAAATATACTTTGGGACTAAAGATGAAAATCACGTTCTAAGCTTAGTCATGTTTTTTAACATAGCTAAAACTTAACTTAAATTTCTTGGTCCCCTTTGTTATATTCCCCCTTTAAAGGTTCCTTTGTATGCCTAACCAAGTTTTTCATTCTACAGGGTCCTTTTAATATTGCCTAACATAGCCTAAGACTTTAACCCTAAGGCCCCACAATATTTATTAATATTAATAGGACCTTAGTCTTAATGTCTTAGCTTAATTTTGGTTCCCCAAGTCCCATTTTTAAGTTAGATTAGTCCCTCACTTATACCTTATCATAAGGTTTTAATCCTAAGGCCCTGATGTATTTATTAATATGATTGAGACCTTAGTCTTAACACCTTAAGCCTAAGTATTTTACATCTCTATAGTCCTAACTTATATTTCTTGCATCTTATAGGATCTAACAACATGTACTTTATCATGACACTTGATATAATAACATGAGGGAACACTGATATAATCATATATATAACCCATTGAACCAATTGCATTCAAGCCCTTGGATCACTATCAATGACCCTTGATTTATCATAAGGACCTGATCAAATAGAGTGAAGCATAATAAAAAGGTCAAAGGGATGTGAAAGGCCTATAATATCAACATGCATTACCTTCAAATTTTAAAACCAAAAGCAAATGGTTCCCACCTAACAAAGTGACTAACTAAAAATAAGCTCCCAGATCATGATCAATGGTTGACACTTTGTCATAAATTTTGATCCAATAGGGTGAATTAAATCTAATATCTTGGGAAGCCCCATGGATGTGCCAAGTGACATTCTCACATTGGGTCATAATAATTTGATGAGCTTAAAATTTATGTTCAAGTGACCATCATTTGACATATGTGAGGATGTATTTGACATAAATTCAACTATCAACTTTAAGCCCACCAAATTGAAACTTTATTAGCCTAAAACATGATATTCACGCAACCATCATTTGACATCCATAAGGCCATCAACTTTAATATGATGAATTATTTTGTTTAGGGTCAAAATTCACTCCTAAATCTTGTTGGAAGGCTTGGAAATGGCTTTATAAGCTAAGGTAAGCTCTCAAAAAATGCTCAAACACTAGAAGTCATCAAACTGCAAAATGTGGAAATAGTCTCATAATATAAATATATAAAATAAACCTAATCTAAGTATATACTTTAAGGTCTCCATGACATTTTATTAAAATTTAGTGACCTTAAATTATAGACTTATACTAATTCTTATTTTGAAAATAGAGTCCTCATAGAATAAAATTTAGACCAAATGCATCTAGCTAAAGGTTTTAATGTGTTTTGTCAATACAATAAAATATCATGTGTCATTGATCCATTGTGTCAGGTTGATCCTTTGGGAATATTTTAAAGCCTTGACATAAATATTCTATACCAATGCATACGTTATGGCCCCTTTGCATATAAATCTAAAAATTTAGGCATAAACCCCTTAGCCTAAGGTTTATTTCATACTTGATAAGCTGAACAAACCTTAGTATAAGAGACTTAAGCCTAAGTCATGGTCTTAATAATATGTTAACTTAATGTTTGATCATCTCTTTAGATTAACAACATGCATTTTATCACTGGGTTTTGATCCAATGATGTGAAAGTACCCAAGGACTTTTTAATGAGGCCCTGAGAGCTCATAAATTTAACACATGGGAAAGGTGAATTCAAGGCCAAGATATCAAAAGGATCTGATGGTTCATGATTCACTCCTAGATTTTAATATAATGGTGCAAGGGCACTCATGAATTTTTCAAATCCCATGAGCTTGTTTCATGGCCAATGCTCATTCAAAAAAGGACTGACAAAACATTTGGAACATGGGGAAGACACATAAGGCACCAAGTGACATGACCATAGGGTTTTAAATAGAAAGAACTAATCACAGCTAAGGGCTTATATTATAATTTATGGCTCATGCTAATACAAGATTTTGATCCTATGGTACAAAATGAAGAAGGTATTTTAAATACCAATGGCTAAGTATTCAAATGGAATTTATGAAAAATGTTGTGAAAGGTCCATACCGATGCCACATAGACTCGATGTAAGTAGAAAAAGACAAAATATAAGATCTTATGGGCTTGAATATGCAAAAGCATAAATTCAAAGGTCTAAATCAAATCTAAGGCATGTATAAGCCCAAGCCTAGATATATTCTACCATTAAAGCTCCAAAACCATAGATCCTATATAAAAATGACCCAAATGGACTCAATTGGTCACAATTTGATCAAAAGAAATCTTAATTATCTTTTGTGAGCATAAAATAGCTTCTATAAAGACCATTTATTAATAGTACAAGCCATTTTTAGGAACTAAAACAATGGTGGCATGAAGACAATAGTTGAAGGAGGAAACAGACCTATATTTGTCAACAAATAATGAGGGCCAAATCTTCAAAGACATTGAGTTAGATACTATAGCCTTGAATATCCTTGGAATTAGGAATTGGTCTGAACTCTTCTTCATGATCGAGGAATTAAATCCCATAACAAAATAAGAGCAAAAAATTAATGTAATAAACTAGAGGCATTATGAACTAGTTATAGTCTAGATGGTTGCCCTTTACCATGTAATGACAAAACCTAAGGTACTGCATCACATTGATGTCCTTTCCCTTATTTTTATTGATTATAAAATTGATAATGAATGAATCATTAGGGAAGGAAATTCCAAAGAAGTAGAATATATTTCTCTTATATCATTTGAGAAATATTATAAGCTCCCTCTTCCTCATGTGGATTTAGCTAAGATCAAAGAGTGGACAAAAAACCATGATTTGGACTTTGTCCTTAAACCCTAGCTACACCAAGGTCCTCACATCTTCAAATATTTTGAGGCTAAAATCCAAGTAGTCCAATTTAGGGAGGGAATTAGCTTAATAATAACAATGTTTAACTAAGCCTTTGGATCCCCCTCAACCACCTATGTGAATAAAATTAGGGTATCATTTGTCCATTTTATGGTGGAACAAAATCTTACCCCTCTAATTAGAGATTTAATTAGTGTCTTCCTCACCAAGCAATTCACTACCATAAAAGGAAGACATCTAAGCAGTTATATATGATATCATACCTATTAAATGCCCTTCTTTCCTTAATAACCTTCTTTGGGATTAGGAATTAGACCCCAAATGATAAGACCGCCATTTCAATCCATTATTCTAAATTACATATCTTCAAGTATAAGAATCACATGTGGTTTATTTGTGACTGTGTATCCAACCATAGTTGAGACCATCACTAGTGTTGCCATGTCTATGGTCCACCCCCTAATAAATAAGTATATTGAATTGGTGTGTGAAATCTAGTTTTACCCTGACTACATTGTCATCATGATCAAAGGAATCATGTCCCCACCTTGAAGATTACTAGTGTATGTTCCTAGCATGTTGGCTAATTAAGAAATTGTTTACCAATTCTTGCATGACATGGATGGCACTTGTAAAGAAAAGAATAAGGGTCTTGTCCACCCCTTCCCTTTGATCATAGGAAGGACCACACTAGAGGATTAGAAACAAGTTGAGACCATGGTCAGATATAGAGATTCATTTAGTTTTCAACTAGATGAACTTAAGATGTGGGATCCTAAGGGTATAGTGGATAGCCACTTGAAGGACAAGAAACTCCCAAAACTTGAATATGTACATCAACTTGGTATTTATGACACCATTTATATCAAATCCAATAATTATGAATAAGTACTAGCTAGGATCTAAGGACACAACATTAAGCTTAAACATAGGTTAACCAAAGATAATGAGCCCTCAAGAGAAGCTTGGAAAATGTATCCTTTATAGTACCATTTATTAATTGGTCCATATGGGATAACTCAAGAGCAACCCCAAGTAGAACAACCATATCCATAACCTCAAGGGTAGCTTGAATAAAGATAAGGTAAACAAGGTAAGCACAAGGATAAAGTGGGAGAGGTAAAATTGGAAGAGAGGCTTGGAGAGGGGACCCCATATTCAAAACTCACACAAAGGCCACCTTTTTTGGTGAAATATTTGGACATGATTTCCTTGGAACTAGAAGATACACTTGAGGGTGCCCTTAAGGAGCTTGTAGAGGCCTATGACTTAAAGAGGGAGGTAGAGCTTGAGGAAGATATAGTAAAAGATTTGGTCCTTGTGGCATCCCTAGAGAAGATGAATTAAAAGTTAGAAGTGGTTCCTATGGGACCAAGAAAGAGGCCAAAATTGACCTTATCTTATCCCACAAGTGAGGTAAATTTGTTTAGTGGTGAATTCCCTATTCATGGACTAGTCATTCCTGACTAGTTTATTTATGGGAAACTACAAAAGATGCACTCCCTTTCCCACTCATGGGCCATGATAGGGGTTACTAACATCATAGTATATGATGACATGAAACCATGGATCAGAGTCATGGTAAAAGAGCAAGAAGAAAAAATAATTTTGGTCACCTAAGGACCAAAAATTAAAAGGATGGATCCTCTAGGAGCATCTAGTAGCTCAAGTGTGGAGGCCCCAAAACCTCCCAAGTTTAAAACCCTAGTTACTACCATTCATTTCAACCCTAAAATAGTTGGGTTGGCAATAATAACAATAACGACAACTATGGTTAGAATATAAGAGTTCACCATTCAAAAGGTAGAACCCTTTATGGGATTAACCCTAGTGGGAGGTCAGTATCTTGGTGAAGCTACAATTCATGAAGAGGATGTGGAAAGTCTAATTGAGGCCTAGTCTACATAGGCTAGAGCTAGAGTCTAAGGCTTGAATCAAAGGATCATAAATTTTCAAAAGGAAAAGAAAAACTTGTAGACACAAGTAATTTTATTAGTGCTTAAGCTGATGACCAAGATTCTTGATGAGTCATCGTATGACATATTTAAATCACTCAATACAATAAAATTGAGGTATAGTTCATTAGAGGGGTGGTGTGCATTGGCTAAAATCATAGTCACCCAATGTAAATCCTCAAAAGATAAAGTGGCCTAACTCCTCAACATTCAAGCAAAAAAATAGATCCCAAACTTCAAGACCAATAGTTTGGGACACTTGAACATGATTTTGGGAATTATGGTGGACAAAGTTCAAAGTTTAAGTACATGGAACAATTTTGTGTAAAGGGTCCTAAAAGAGGATAAGTAATTAATTTAAAAACTTCATGGGACCAGGCTTACAGATCTTGCACTACTCCAAACTATAAGATGGTTAGATTTGGAGTAGGTAGGCTAGCTAGTTTCCTTTTAGTTATTTATTTCATGTCCCTTATTTGTATATAAGCATGTATATATTTATTAATTTTCCTTTATTTTCTTTCTTTCCTATTTTTTATGGTGTGTTTATTTCTTGTTTCTTTGTTCTTTGATTCCAATAAGTCCTCTTGGATAGTCCTAGACTCAAAGTTATGGAGATTATTTGAAAGTTCCCAATTTTGGAAATGTACGTATGGATCCCCATGTATAATATGACCATGGTTATATAATGTAAAGAATGATGCTATAACTTAGAGAAACTATTAAATACCAATATAAGAGCTAATCCTTACATGAGAACCCAGCCATCATCTCAACCTCAAGCTAGTTTTAAGAAAGACTTGCAATTGTAGGGTGAAAACTCAAATTATCATGGTATACCCATCCTAACACTTAATCAATAACCTTACCTAGAGTAAAGTTACATCCAAAAATGACTTCCTAAAAAATAAAACACTTGGCCAAATCCTAAAGACTTGGCTACCCTAGTTCTCAACCTTACTGAAAGCATAAAGATCTAAGAAAATACAAAAATAGGGATACAATGCAAAATAAAAAGCTTTCAGGCATAGGTGATTTCAGTAATCTCCACCAAAGATATAGACTCATAGCTATCAGTAGATTAAGGCCATGAGTGGATCCAAAGGCATCTCTATCAGGGCTATGGATGCCTGGATGATAGTAGAGCAATGCCCAAGCCTTCCCTAAGTTGAAAACATGGTGCCTAATAAATACCCATACATGTTACAAGCCTATTATTGGTGATTGAGGACTGGGAACTTGGAACTTATTTCTTAAAATCCATGGAAAATAATAAGTATAATGAAAGCACACACATATTATGGTTATGCCCTGATGTTTAACCTTAAGTTTACAAATTCAAGGCTTATTTCAACCATAATCTAGTCTAGGTGATGGTTCTGATCAAATGAAGTGCATGACTTAACTATTTGCCTAAATCAGAGTCTCTAGATTCTAACATATAACTATGTTTCCCCCTTGAGTCACTATTTATTGGAGCCAAAATACCCCCATTTTTAAAAAATTGGGACCCTTGAGAAACCTTGGGGCTTGAACATGGAATTATCATGTTAAGGTCATTTATGGAATCTCAAGATCTTTCATTTTGTTAAAGGTACACTTACATGATTTTGTTTTAGTTTGGAATAACAATACTGATAAATATTCTTTGTGACTTTTAGTCATAGGTTCCATGGTAATGGTCCTGGGAAATTTGTGTCCTTAGACCCTAGGAAAACCCTCAATTTTGATTTAAAAGTTGGTAGGAATAAAATTGGTGGGAACCATTTTAAAATCCATTTTAGGCCTAAAGATGAAACTCATGTTTTAATCTTAGTCATGTTTTTTAACATAGTGAAAACTTAACTTAAAATGCTTGTTCCCCTTTGTTATATTCCCCCTTTAAAGGTTCCTTTGTATGCCTAACCAAGTTATTCATTCTATAGGGTCCTTTTAATATTTCCTAACTTAGCCTAATACTTTAACCCTAAGGCCCCATAGTACTTATTAATACTAATAGGACCTTAGTCTTAACATCTTAGCCTAGTTCTAATTCCCTAAGTACCTTTTTTATGTTACATTGGTCCCTCACTTATACCTTAGCGTAAGGTTTTAATCTTAATTCCCTGACATATTTATTAATATGAATGAGACCTTAGTCTTAACAGCTTAAGCCTAAGTATTTTACATCTTTGCAGTCCTAAATTAACTTCTTTACATCTTGTACGATCCAATAGCTCACACTTTATCATGGCACTTGATCTAATGATGTGATGGAATCATGATAGAATCTCACATATTACCCATTAGACCAATCACATTCAAGCCCTCAGATCGCTATCAATGACCTTTGCTTTATCGTAAGGACCTAATCAAATAGAGAAAAGCATAGTGGAATGATTAAAGGGATATGGAAGGCCTAAAATATCAACACCATTTCCTTTACATTTGAAAATAAAATAAAATGGGTCCTACCTAAGAAATAAACTAACCACAAGCAAGCTCCTAGATTATCATCGATGGCTGACAATTCATCATGAATTTTGATCTAATAGGGTGAATTAAGTCCAAGATCCTAGGAGGCCCCATGGATGTGCTAAGTGGCATTCTCACACCAAGTCATAATAATTTAATGAGCTTAAAATTGACATTCGCACAAATATCATTTAACATCCATGAGGATGTATTTGACTTTCATGTGATTGTCAACTTTATGCCCACCAAATTTAAACTTTATTAGCCTAAAAATTGATGTTCACATAACTGTCATTTGACATCCATGAGGATGTATTTGATGTTTATGAGACTATCAAATTTAAGCTGATGAATTATTATGCTCAAGGTCAAAATGCACTCCCAAATCTTGCTGGAAGGATTGGAAATGGCTTTATAATCTAAGCGAAGTTCTAAAATAAATGCTCAAACACTAGAAGTCTTCAAACTAAAAAATGTGAAAATGGTCTCATAATCTAAATATACAAAATAAACCTAGTTGAAGTCTATAATTTAAGGTCCCCATTAAATTATAGACTTATACCAAGTCTTATTTTAAAACTATATTCCTCATAGAATAAAATTTAGACCAAATACATCTAGTTGAAGGTTTTAATGTGTTTTGTCAATACAATAAAATCTCATGTGTCATTGGTCCATTATGTCACGTTGATATTTTTGGGCATATTTGAAAGCCTTGGTATAAATATTCTAGACCAATTCATATACTTTGTTTATTAAACATGATGTAAACATTAACCTAAGAATATTTGAGCCACAACCTCTTTGCATATAAATCTAAAAACTTAGGCATAAACCTGTTAGCCTAAGGTTTATTTAATACTTAATAAGTGGAACAAACCTTAGTCTAAGAGGCTTAATCCTAAGTCATGTTCTTAATAATATGTTAACTTAATGTTCAGGTATCTTTATAGATTAACGACATGCACTTTATCACCAGGTTTTGATCTAACAATGTGAAGGAACCCAAGGAATTTCAATGAGGCCCCAAGAGCTTGCACACTTGACATGTGGTGAAGGTGTATTAAAGTGAAACTTGGTAAGAGGATCTAATTTTTTTATGTTTTACTCTTAGATTTCAATCCAATGGTGTGAGGACACTCATGACTTTTCAAAGGCCTGTGAGCTTACTACATAGCCAATGCTCATTTGGCAAAGGACTAACAAAAGATTTGGAGCATGGAGAAGGCACATAAAATTTCAAGTGTCATGACCATAGGGTTTAAAATAGAGATAAATATAATATATGGCTCATGCTAATCCAATATTTTGATCCTATGGTACAAAATGAAGAAGGTATTTTAAATACCAATGCCTATTGTTCAAATGGCATTTATGAAAAATGTTATAAAAGGTTCAGACCTATGCCACATAGACTCCACACAAGAAAGAAAAGGACAAAATAAAATATATTGTGGGCTCAAAAATGAAAAATTATAAAGGCAAATGTCCAATTCAAATCCAAATTACATATAAGCCCAATCCTAGATATATTCTACCATTAAATCTCTAAAACCCTAAATCCTACATAAAAGAAACTCAAACAGACTCAATTGGTCACAATTCAATCAAAAGAAAGCTTAATTATGTTTTATGAGTGAAAAAGAGATTCCACATAGACCATTTATTACAATTAAAATCCATTTGTAAGAACACAAACAATGGTGGCCCACAAACCATAGTTGAAGGAGGAAGCTAACCTCTATTTGTCAATAGATAATAAGGGCCAAATCTTCAAAGACATTGAGCTAGATACTAGAGCCCTAAATATCCTTGGCATAAAGAACTAGTCTAGACTCTTCTTCATGATCAAGGAATTGAAGCCCATCACAAAATAAGAACAAATAATTTATATAATAAACCAAAAGCATTATGATCTAGTTATAGTCTAAATGACTAGCATTCACCATGCTAGGACAAAACCCGAGGTACTACATTGCATAGATGTCCTTGCCATTTTTTTTATTGATTATAGAATTGACAATGAATGGATCATTAGGGAAGGAAACTCTAATGAAGTAGAATACATTTCTCTAATAACATTTGAGAAATATTCTAAGCTTCCTTTTCCTCATGTGTATTTAGTAAAGATCAAGGAGTGGATAAAAAACCATGATGTGGACTCTGTGCTTAGACCTTGGTTTCACCAAGGCCCTCACATATTCAAATATTTTGA
Source organism: Torreya grandis (assembly GCA_037957365.1). NCBI lineage: Eukaryota > Viridiplantae > Streptophyta > Pinopsida > Cupressales > Taxaceae > Torreya > Torreya grandis. The sequence goes on along the minus strand of JARHVA010000782.1, from coordinate 3,014,905 downwards.
GGGTAAAGTCTCAGTAGTCCAATTTAGGGATTGTATTAAGGTAATAATGACATTTTTTAACTAATCCTTTAGAGACCCCTCAACCACCTATGTAAATAAAATATGGGTTTCATTTTTCCATTTCATGGTGTAACAAAAGCTTAACCCTTCAATTGGAGATTTAATAAGTCTCTTCCTCACCAAGAAATTCACTACCATAAAGGGAAGACCTATAGGTAGTTATATATGATGTCATACTTATTAAACACCCTTTTTGCCTCAATCACCTTCTTTGGGATTAGGAATTAGACCTCAGATGGCAAGACCACCATTTCACACCACTATTCTAAATTGCATATCTTCAAGTGTAGGAATCACATGCAATTTATTTGTGACTATGTGTATCCAAACATAGTTGATACCATCACTGGTGTTACCATGCATAGGGTCTACTCCATAATCAAGAAGTATATTGAATTGGTGGGTGACATATAGTATTACCTTGAATGCACAGTCATTAGGATCAAAGGAATCATGTCCCAACCTTGCAGATTACTAGTGTATGTTCCTTGTAAGCTAGCTGAGTAAGAAATTACTTCCCAAATATAGCATGGCATTGATGGCACTTGAAAATAAAATAAGGGTCTTCTCCACCCCTTCCCTTTGATCATAGGAAAGACCATACTAAAATATTGGAAATAAGTTGAGACCATGGCCAGACATAGAGATTCATTTTATTTTCAACTAGATGAACATAAGTTGTGGGATCCTAAGGGTATAGTGGCTAGCCACTTGAAGGACAATAAATTCCCATTACTTAAATATGTACATTAACTTGGTGTTCATGACACCATTTATATCAAAGCCAATAATTATGAAGTACTAGCTAGGATCCAAGGCCACAACATTAAGCTCAAACATAGGTTTACCAAAGATAATAATCCCTCAAGAGAAGCTTTGAAAATGCATATTTTGTAGTACCATTCATTACCTAGTCCATCTAGGAAAACTCAAGAGCAACCCCAAGTTAAACAACCATAACCACAGCCTGAGGGGAAGCTTGAGAAAAGATAAGATGAATAAGGTAAGGACAAAGAGAAAGTGGGAAAGGTAAAATTGGAAGAGAGGCCTAGAGAGGGGACCCCATATTTAGCACTCCCACAAAGGCCACCTTCTTTGATGCAATATTTGGACATGACTAATTTGTAAATAAAAGAGACACTTAAGGGTTTCCTCAAGGATCTTAAAAAGGCCTATGACTTAGATAGGGAGGTGGAGCCCAAATAAGATATAGGAAAAGAGTTGGTCCTTATGGCATCCTAGGAGAAGAGGAAATCAGAGTTAGCATTGGTTCCTATAGGACCAAGAAAGAGTCCAAAATTGACCTTCTCTCACTCCACAAGTGAGGTAAATTTGTTTAGTTATGAATTCCATATTCATGGAATAGTCATTCTTGACTAGTTTATTTATGGGAAACTATAAAAGATCCCCTCCCTTTCCCACTCATGGGCCATGATAGGGGTTGCTAATATCATAGTACATGATGACATGAAACCATAGATTAGAGTCATGGTAAAATAACAAGAATAACAAAGAATTATGGTCACCCAAGGACCAAAAATTAAAAGGATGGATGCTCTAGGAGCATTTAGTAGCTCAAGTGTGGAGGCCCCAGAAACTCCCAAGTTCAAAAAACTAGTTACTACCATCCATTTCAACCCTAAAATAGTTGGATTGGAGAGAATAACAGCAAGGAAAACTATGTTTGGAATATAAGAGTTCACCTTTAAAAAGGTAGAACCCTTTTTGGGATTAACCCCAATGGGAATTAGTATCTTGCTGAAGCTACAATTTATGAGGAGAATGTGGAAAGTCTAATTGAGGCCCATTCTGTATAAGCTAAAGCTAGAGTCTAAGGCTTGAAGCAGAGAATCCTAAATTTTCAAAAGGAAAAGGAAAAATTGTAGACACATGCAATTTTATCAATGCCTAAGGTGATGACCAAGATTCTTGATGAGTCATTCTATGACATGTTTAAAGCAATCAATTCAATAAATGTGAGACAAAGTGTATTATAAAGGGTAATATGAATTGGGCAAAATCCTAGTGACCTAATGGCAAGCCTTAAAAGATAAAATAGCATAAATCCTCAAAATTCAAGAAAATAAATAGATCCCAAACTTCAATACCATCATTTTGGGACACTTGAGCATGGTTTTGAGAATTGTGGTGGATAAATTTCAAATTTTAAGTGCATGGCACAATGGTGTGGAAAGGGTCCTAAAATAGGATAAGTAACTAATTACAAGAATTGAACAACTTCTTGGGACCATGCTTATAGAGCCTACACTACCCAATGCCCTTGGAATCAGAAGTGATGAGGAATTTAAGCATAGGGCTAATTTGGTGAACCAAGAAATCAAAGGTAAAAGCTAAGGCAAATCTAGGGATGATAATAGTAAAATCTTGGAAATAATATTCAATGTAGGGGAAAAGATAAATGAATCTAGGAGAATTAAAGAGGCCATATATAGGAATGACAGAGACTTTGATGATTTGGTAGATTAAGAGGAGGGGTAGATCCTAAAGCTTGTTGTGGATATGGAGCTAATTGATGAACATCATGAAACAACCATGAGCATCCTCTAGCAATAAAAATTAGAGGCCCCACCAACAAATTAGGCAATATTTTATTTTTTAGAGTTTTTTCACATTTTTAAATAAGATATTATATTGTAAATGCATATGTTAGTTTGATAGTATATTTTCCTCTAGGTCAGTATGATTGTGAAAAGAATGTGTATTTTAGAACTTGTAAGGACAATTGGCCTTATCTTTGTACACCTATATTTGGCAACTGAATGTTATACTACCTAAGTTTCTTATAAATGAATGTATTAACATTTGTAATGGGGAGAGATTTTTGAGCAACTTTATACAATTTGAAGTAATTAATATAATTAATGGAATTCTACAAGGATTGCCTATGTTTGATGTGTTCATTATCATTAGGGTTTTTCTCTCAATTTCTAGTTAAGGTCTTGAATTTGAATGGTGTCTTAGAATTCTAAGTTGTATTCTTGTAATTATAGGTTTTCTAATTTGTGAAACATGTTAGATTAGTTGAAAGATCTTTAGTTCTCCTTCATTTTAATTTTACTCTATTTTTTGATGTGTATGTGTTATTTGATAATAGTAGTAAATCTTTAAACAAGAATTGGTTCTTACTTGTGACTCTTCATAATATCCTTTGAAATTATCCTGGTATATAGTGGAATTTGAGCTTAGGCTATTTTTAATTATATATTGGTTTCAATGCATACTTAGTTGAAATTGATGCTTTGCCATAATATTTAAGGCTAAAATTGGTAATCACTCTTCTCTTTTATGCCTTACCCTTATCTTTGCTTCTTTTTTTTAGCCCAAGATTATGTTAGTTTTAGCTTCATTATAAATATCCACTTTGATTAGTCTATAGCTTAAATATGGAGCATAATTCACTAAGAATTAACATAGATTATTAACAATTCACTAAGAAATGACCAAGGTGGCTCTCGACCAACAAATTATATAAATATTTTGGAATAGTTTATCTTGCTCTGTTGCTATTTCACCATAAGAAACTAGATTTATGAAACTTGCAACTCATGCCTTGAATATTCTAAATTAAAAAATGAGAATTTTTCTTTAAATATTAAGAGCACTTATGGTTCATTTAGAAGCATCAATAGGAGAAGCTCTACTAACACTAGGAGGGCCAGAGATTGAATTCTTCAAATATTCATTAATCTTGGTCTATTGTATTGAAAGATTAGTATATATTTGTGCTTTATAAGTGAATTATTTGCTTAAAATTATAAATATCATTGATCTTTGCTATTTTTAATGCATCTTTGTGCTTCCTTTGAAATTTTTTGAACATTGATACTTATTTGTGATAAATTTAGTTATAGCTTTGAAAATCCATAATATCTGAGGTTAGTACACCTCATTTTGATCAAAGGTGGGAATATCTTTCATAGATATAAGTTCTTTTAGGATTATACTTGTAAAGATAGACCATATTCATGTATTTGAATTCATCTTTGAGCTAATTCAATAAAAGATCAATGTCCTTTTTAGTTCTTCATACCACCTTTACAAAATAAGCTCAATGTGTAGGTCTAACTCTTGTTCTTTATAAAATTTAACTTGATACATTGTATTTTAGGCATGATATTCAAATTTCAAGATGGAATTATCTAGGATTAGAATAAGATCACACTTAGAGACTAGGTAACCTTTGCTCAAGCTAAAAGTCCATATAAAATCTAGACATGACAAAGAAAGATTCAAAAGATCCAATTCCCTTCTAACTTCGCCCCCTCAAGGTATCTATGATTTCAATATTCATCCAAGTATAGCTTGGTTGGGAGAGTCTTCCATCAATGTACCAGGTGTGGTACATGACCTTCCCTAGGATTCTAAAAAATATTTACCTACATTTAGTCTAACATGTATAATAATTGTTTAAGAACATATAAAGTCTTTTAAAGTTGCCTTAAGATTGTTGAATGTTGTGCATGAGGTTGTAGCTTATAGTTTATTCCCTTTTACATTAAAATATTATACTTATGAATGTTTATTTAACTTTCCTAATAATTACATCACAAGTTGGGATGATTTTAGTAATGCATTCATTGATCAATATGGTAAGATAGTTAGTCCTTGTGTTATCTACCATTAGTTTACCACCATTAGAAGGGATGAAAATGATCCTATTAAGTCCTTTAATGCTATATTTTAGAAAATGTTTAGTAGGAACATAGACCCTTATAAGCCTAATGATGTCTTAGCTATAGATATTTACAAAGATGTAGTCGATCCCATGACCTCTATGTTTTTGAAGAGATCCATGCTTGCCATAACTTCATTAGCTAGAGCCTATGTAGAAGCAGTAACCATCAATGATTAGATGTAGCCTCAAGGTAAAATGGCATATTATATGCCAAACATCAACCCATAAATGCTTGTGATGAACTTGTTCCCAAATAATAACCAAAATATCCAAGCATTAAACCAACTCCTAAACTTGACTCAATTGCCATTGAGTCATGCAGATTCCAATTAGAATTTAGGATTCCTAAATCATTCTACTAATGAATTCAATATAGGTGATCAAATAGATCTGGTACCATCTACTAATAATAACTAGGTACATAATTTTGAAACTCCTAAAAATGAGAATGAATCTATCTTAAAAATGGTACAAAATTTGAGTATTGATTTCCTTCAGTTACAAAAACAAGTTAGAAATATTGCTATAAGTTTAGGTAAGAACTTCTTATTTCAAAGGTATAAAAGGCCAACTAATAGGTTTCATAATGATATTTTTCACAATAATAGGAATACTAATCCATCTATTGAAAAGAAAACTATGGACATTAACCTCACTAATATTGCATTGCCTAACTATTGTAGGGTACATTACATAGCCAAGTATGGGGAAATTTATTGTATAAAATTTTGAAAAGCCTTTAAGGCTTTCCAAGAGGAATTGTATACATTTTAAGTGGTCCCTAAAAAATAAAATGGTTTAGGTTCCTATAGATCTAAGTCATATAATAAAAAATTCATGGTAAATACCTTTGATTTCCCCTTTCAAGAAGAAAATGAACCTGATGAGATCTTTGAGGAGATCTGAGCATTTAAATAGTTCTTGAATAAGACCTATCCCTTAAGGAATAATGAGTAGAGGCAGCCTTTTACTACCTCAACACCTCCAAATAATTTTAGAACCCCTCTAGACACTTCTTCAAGCAATAATCCTAAGACACCTAAAGGGAGTACCACTAAACCCAGCATTGAAATTCCTAGTTCTTCTAGGACTGGTTATAACATAATTGAGGACATGAAAAATATAAAGGATAATATCACTTTTAATGAACTTACATAGATCATAGATCAAATGGACATTATACTATAATCATTGTCAAAGAAGTCTAATAATCTACCATAGACTGATCATGCCAACATGACTATACACAAGGCCAAAGTTGACTCTCCTCCTTTCTTACTCACTGTTAGGATGTTTGGTAGGAACTTACATAGTTTATTATTATATTCAAGAGAATATACCAATATAATGCCTATAGGTATATACAAACAACTTGGCTTGACTCTCATTAAGTCTAATAAGGTTGTCACCCAATTATACAAATCTAGAGTTAGGGTAATCAGGGAACTTTTAAATGTTCATATACAACTAGATTCTGAGCTTAGGGTGCAATAATTCATTGATATTCAAGTTTTTGATATACTTGATGTTTATGAAATCTCATTGAGTAGGGAATGGACCAAGGCTTTTAATGGTTACATGTCCACAAATTGCCCACATATATGGCTACCTTAGAAGGGGGTTCTTAATCAAATCAAGTTTGAAAGAGAGCCAAGAATGAAGCATATGATAATTGGGTACAATTATTAAATGAAAGGCTCAAAATAATTGACTCAGAGTTAGGATTTTTTACCTTAGAATTTGATAAGGTATGTTATCCCAAAGGTACTCATGTTGTTCCTGGACTATGAAAATTATATTTTGATGGTACTAGGTGTAATGTTGGATTAGGTGTTGGTATTTTTTTAACTAACCCCAATAATATAAAGTACCATGCTTCTTATAGGTTTAAATTCCATTTTACTAAAATTCTTTATAAATATAAAGCCCTTATCTTAGGATTAAAATTTTCTATAGATAACAAGGTCAAAGAAATGCTAGTTTATGGGGATTCAGAACTAGTGGTTAACCAAGTTAGAAGCAAATAACAATGTAAGCTTTCATACCTGAAAAGGTATAAGTTCAAGGTTTGGGATCTGATTGAATCCTTTGATGCCATTGGCATAATTTATATCCCATGGGGAGAAAACCAAGCTATTGATGAATTGGTATCTATTATAACCAACCTTATTCCTAATCAAGATTCCCCTAATTTCAGCATTTAGCTAATCCCTTATCCTTCAGTTCCTGATAATGTTAACCATTTCCAAGTCTTCAATAGTGATCAACAAATATTGGATTTCATGACCAATTTTGGGGCATTTGATGCTCATATCATTGATGAAACTAATGAAAGTACATCTAAGGGGGACAAATTTAATGTAAAGTTATTCAGCTAAATGACAACAAGATCCCCAAGGAGATGATTTCTTTAAAGAGACTATTTGATCAAGACAAACTAATTGAGATCTCCAAAGTTCTTAAGGTAAGTGGAAAATTTTATAATTCTATTGATCTTGGCCTCCATGATCAACCTCATCTAGTAAATGTTGGAAAAACATGTACAAACATTGAAAACATGAAATCCAAAGAACTCCTTACTCAATATAGGGATGTTATACTATGGTCATATGATGACTTAAAGATATTTGATCCAAGGGTCATCACACATGATATACCCCTTAAAAAAATTTGCAAACCATTTAGGTAAGAGCAAAGGCCTGTAAACCCTATCCTAGAACCCATGATCTTCAAGGAGGTTAATAGATTATTAGATGCTAGGATAGTCTTCCCCATCAGGCATTTTACTTGGGTGGCTAATTTGATTCCAGTCAAGAAGAATAATGGTAATATTAAACTTTGTATTGACTTTAGGAACTAGAAAAAAGCATCAAAAGAGGACAACTATCCCCTTCCTTCCCTAGACCAAGTAATTCAAGTTGTTTCAATTTCAACTATGATTTATTTTCTTGATGGCTTTTTAAGTTACAACCAAGTGTCAATTGATAGAGAGGGAAAGATGAAGACAAATTTCACCAAAAAATGGGGGACCTTTGCTTATAATAAGATGCCATTTGGGATAATAAATATAGTTTCTACCTTTCAAATAGCTATGGACTATGCCTTCCAAGGCCTAATAGGTAAATGCATCATTATTTATATGGATGATCTAATTTTTTTTTCTAAAAATAGGGAAGATCACTTCATGTATTTAGAAAAAGTTTTTTAAAGATGTAAAATGTATGGTGTTTATTTGAACCCTAAGAACAATATATTTTGTGTGACTGAAGGGAAATTATTGGGTCACGTTATAACCAAAGATGGGATCTATATAGATCCTAAAAGAGTAGAGACCATATCTATAATAGAACCTCCAAATACTAAGAAAGAGCTAAAGTCATTCTTTGGTAAGATAAATTTTTTAAGAAAATTTAGTTATGGTTTTGGATATATTTTTAAGCCACTAAATGACATACTAAAGAAGGATGCCAAGGTCACATGGAATGAAGATTCTAGAAAGGCATTCAATGATATTAGGAAGGCCATTATCCAATCTCCAGTCCTCATAAGTCTTGACTTCTCAAGGGAATTCTACCTCTATTCCTTTGTATCTGACCACACTATAGCTATAGTGTTAAGTCAAAAAATTGAAGGGTGTGACCACCAAATAGATTTTATGAGGACTATTTTTAAGAATGTTGAGTTAAATTATTCATTGATTTATAAATAGGCATATCCATTATTTATGGAAATTAATAAATTTAGGCATTACATCCTTAGGAATAAGGTACATGTTATCTTACCTAACCCTACCACCAAACTTATGTTAAGTTAGAATGAGATTGGAGAATGAAGAGGTAAGTGGAAGTCATTTTTGTAGGAATATGACTTGGAAATGAAAATAAAAAAATGGTAAGATACCAAGGTTTGGTCTAGATGATTTCTAATACTAACCCTAGGATAGGCAATATGCAAGTGGATCAACATAATTTTAAAGCTAATGAATGGTATGATTCAATCATACATTTTCTAATTAATGGCACTTATCCTACAGGCCTATCTAGGGAACAAAAGAGGGAATTAAGATTGAAGGCAACCAACTACTTGATCAAGAATGGGGTCTTGTATAGAAGACATTTTGAAGTAATTTATTTAAGATGTGTCTCACAAAAATAAGCCTCCCAAATCATGAGCACCTTTCATGAAAAATTAGGTAGTGGACATCCATCTAGGAGAACCACAACCCACAAAATTTTTAGAGCTAGTTATTATTGGCCAACCATTTTTAAGGATGATCACAAGCATGTAATGGAATGCCATTCATGTTAGACATTTATCACTAGGGAGACAAATGCAACAATGCCTTTGCAACCAATCATGATTGACAAACCCTTTACTCAATGGGGGTTAGACTTTGTTGGGGTAATCAATCCCAACTCATTTGCATGTCACAACTATATCCTTACTACCATGGACTATTGTACAAGGTGGACTGAGGTTGTAGCCACTAAATAATGTATGATTAAAGATGTGATCAACTTCTTAGTGGAAAACATCTGTACTGGGTTTAAAACTCTAGTCTCTCTAGTGTGTGATAATGGGTATGCATTCATATCTATAGAGATGATATAATGGGCTTATGATAATGTCATTAATCTCAAGTTCACATTCAACCACTGTCCCTAAGGGAATGGAGTCTTTGAGTCAATAAATAAAAACTTAATGAAGGCAATCAATAAATCTGTCGAAGAGAAGCCTAGGACCTGACATAAGATCCTTAGGTTTTCACTATGCGCTGATAGAATAAGGATAAAACAAGCCTTAAGATATTCACTATTTTTATTAGTGTATGGGAAAGAACACATCTTTCCTATTACTCTTAAATTTCCTACATAATTTTTTATGTAATAATATATGGAATAAAGCTAAGATCTAGTCAACTCTAGATTGTTGGACATCATTTAGATGGAAGATGAAAGAGAGAAAGCCTTTACTAATTTTAGCAGGCATCAAACCAAAGTCAAGAGATGGTTTGATAAAAGTTCCAAGATCAAGGTGTTCAAATAGGGAGACCTAGTTCTCCTTTGAGATAAAGCATCTAAACCTAAAAGCAAACATGGTAAATTCACACCCTTGTGGATTGGCCCATACTAGATTACTAAAACATTGGGGAACAACACCTTCAAGCTCAAATATCTACAAGAAGTAGAGTTTACACTTCCCACCAATGGTAAATACTTCAATCACTAGTTCTCTATAGCTCCTCCAAAAATATTCATGGAGTAAACTATAAGATGGTTAGATTTGGAGTAGGTAGGCTAGCTAGTTTCCATTTAGTTCTTTCCTTCTTATCCCTTGTTTATATATAAACATGTATATATCTATTTGTTTTCCTTTTATATCTTTATTTCTTGTTTTTTTGGGTGTGTTTCTTTCTTGTTGATTTATTCCTTGATTCTAATAAGTCCTCTTGGACAGTCTTAGACTCAAAGTTATGGAGATTGCTTGAAAGTTCCCAATTTTAAAAATGTAGCTATGAAAACTCATGCATAGGATGACCATGGTTATGTAATGTAAATCATATTTCTATAACTTGTGGAAACTAGTAAAGACTAATATAAAGGATAATCCTTACATTAAAACCCAATCATCATCTCAACCTCAAGCTAGTTTTAAGAAAGACTTGCAATTGTAGGGTGAAAACGCAAATTATCATGGTATACCCATACTAACACTTAATCAACATCCTTTCTTGGATTAAAGTTTCAACCATAATTTACTTCCCAAAAAATCAAACACTTGACCAATTCCTAAATACTTGTATACCCTAGTTCCCAACCTTGATGAAAGCATAAAGATCTAAGAAAATACAAAATAAGGATACAATACAAAATAAAAAGTTTTCAAGCACAGGTGATTCTAGTAATCTCCACCAGGGCTATGGATGCCTAGCTAGAAGTGGAACAAATCCATGAGTGGAGCTAAAGGCATCTCTATCAGGGATATGGATGCCTAACTAGTAGTAGAGCAATGCTCAAGCCTTCCCTAAGCTAAAAACATGGTGCCTAATAAATACCCATACATGTTACGAGTCAAGTATTGGTGATTCAAGACTTATAACTTGTAATTTATTTCTTATCCTCCATGAAAAATATTAAGTGGAATCAAAGTGCACACAAAATGTTGTTATGCCTTGATGTTTGACCCTAAGTCTATAAATGCAAGGTTTGTTTCAACCATAATCTAGTCTAAGTGAGGGTTTTGATCAAATGAAGTAGATGAGCTAACTATTTGCCTAAATCAGAGTCTCTATATTCTAACATATTTCTATGTTTCCCCCTTGAGTTTACATTTGTTGGGGCCAACATACCCCCTTTATTTGAATATTGGGACCCTTGAGAAACCCTAGGGTTTGAACATGGAATTTAGCATGTTAATGTCATTTATGGAATCTCAAGATATTTTATTTTGTTAAAGGTAGGCTTACTTGGTTTTATTTTTCTTTGTACTAATAGTACTAATAAATATTCTTTGTGACTTTTAGTCATAGGTTTCATGGTGATGTTCCTAGGAAATTTGTGTCCCTAAATCTTGGGAAAACCCTCAGTTTAAATTAAAATGTTGGCAGGAATCAAATTGGCATGAACCATTTTAAAATACATTTTGGGCCTAAAGATGAAATTCATGTTTTAAGCTTAGTCATATTTTTTAACATATCTAAAAATTAACTTAAAATGCTTGGTCCCCTTTTTTATATTCCCCCTCTAAGGTTCTTTTGTATGCCTAAACAAGTTGTTCATTCTACAAGGTCCTTTTAATATTTCCTAACTTAGCCTAAGACTTTAACCCTAAGTCCCCATAGTATTTATATTAATACTAATATGATCTTAGTCTTAATGCTTAGCCTAATTCTAGTTCCTTGATTCCCCTTTTATGTTAGAATGGTCCCTCACTTATACCTTAGCCTAAAGTTTTAATTATAACGCCCTGACATATTTATTAATATGAGTGAGGCCTTAGTCTTAACACCTTAAGCCTAAGTCTTTTACATCTCTACATCTTGTATCTTTTAGGATCCAATGCTCCATTCTTAATTACAACACTTGATGCAATGTCATGAGGGAAGCCTAATAGAATCTTGCATATAACCCCTTGGACTAATCACATTAAATCTCTCAAATATCTAACAATGTCCCTCACTTTATTGTAAGGATCTAATCAGATGGAGTGAATTGTAGTGGAAAGGTCAAAGTGATATAGAAGGCCCAAAATATCAACACACATCACCTTTGCATTCAAAAACTTAAAACAAATAGGTCCCACCTGACAAAGTGACCAACCACAAGCAAGCTCCTAGATTGCAATTGATAGTTGATGATTCATCATGAATTTTTATCCAATGAGGTGAATTAAGTCCAAGATCTTAGGAGGCCCCATGGACATGCTAAGTTGCATTCTCATACTAGGTCATAATAATTTAACAAGCTTATAATTGATGTTCACATGATCATCTTTAACATCTGTGAGGATGTATTTGATGTCTACATGATCATCAACTTTAAGCCCAACAAATTGAAACTTTATTAGCCTAAAAATTGATCTTCACATAACTATCATTTGACATCCATGAGGATGTATTTGACATCCACAAGATTGTCAAATTTAAGCTGATGAATTATTATGCTCAGGGTCAAAATACACTCCCAAATCTTACTATAAGGCTTAGATATGGCATTATAAGCTAATGGAAGTGCTCAAAAAAATTCTCAAACACTAGAAGTCTTCAAATTGCAAAATGTGGAAATGGTCTCATAATCTAAATATGTAAAATAAACCTAGTATAAGTCTATACTTTAAGGTCCCCATGACATTTAATTCAAACATCATGAACCTTAAATTATAGACTTATACTACATATTAGTTTGAAAAGAGAATCATCATAGAATAAAATTTAGACCAAATGCATCTAGCTAAAGTTTTTAATGTGTTTTATCAATACAATAAAATCTCACGTGTCATTGGGCCATTGTGTCATGTTCATCCTTTTTTGCATATTTTAAAGCCTTGGAATAAATATTCTAGACTAATGCATATGTTGTGTTTATTAAATATGATGTAAATATAAACCTAAGAATATTTGAGCCATAGCCCCCTTGCATATAATCTAAAAACTTAGGCATAAACCCCTTGGCCTAAGGTTTATTTCGTACTTGATAAGCAGAACAAGCCTTAGTCTAAGAGACTTAAGCCTAAGTCATGGTCTTAATAATATGCTAACTTATGTTCAAGCATCTCCATAGATCAATGACACATGCTTTATCACTGGGTTTTGATCCAATAATGTGAAAGCACCCAAATACTTTTCAATGAGGCCTCAAGATCTCACAAACTCAATGCATGGTGAAGGTGCATTCGAGGCCAAGCTGGAAAGAGGATCCAATAGTTAGTGTTTTACTCTTATATTTTGATCCAACAACACGAGGGCACTCACAAATTTTCAAAAGCCCAAGATCTTACCTTGTGGCCAATGCTCATTCAAAAAAGGACTAAAAAAAAATTTGGAGTATGGAAAAGGCACATAAGGTGCCAAGTATCACAACCATATGGTTTATAATAGAAAGAACCAACCACAACCAAAGGCCTAGGTTATAATCTATGGCTTACACTAATGTATTATTTTGATCCTATAGCATGAGATGAAAAAGGTATTTTAAACACTAATGGCTAAGTTTTTAAATGCCATTTATGAAAAATACTGAAAAAGTTCTAGACCAATGCCACATATAAGATAAAGATGCAAAAGTATAAAGGCCAAGGGACAAATCAAATCCAAGTCATGTATAAGCCTACGCCTAGATATATTCCACCATTAAAGCTCCAAAACCCTAGATCCTACATAAAAGCAACCCAAACAGACTCAATTGGTTATAATTCAATCAAAAGAAACCTTAATTATGTTTTTTGAGTGTAAAAGAGTTTTCATAGAGACCATTTTTTAATAGTACAAGCCGTTTACAAGAATAGAAAAAATTACATACTATATACAATAGTTGAAGGAGGAAACTGACCTCATTTATCAATAGATAATGAGGCTCAAATCTTTAAAGACACTAAATTGGATACTTCAACCCTGAATATTCATAGCATTAAGAACTAGTTTGAACTCTTCTTCATGATCGAGGAACTAAATCCCATCACAGAATAAGAGAAAAGAATTACCATAATAAAAAGAGGTATTATGACCTAGTTGTAGTTAATATGGCTGGTCTTCACCATGCTATGACAAGACCTAAGGTAGTGCATTGCATCAATGTCCATGCCCCTATTTTTATTCATTGCATAATTGATAATGAATAGTAATTAGATAAGGAAACTCTAAGGAAGTAGCATATATTTATCCTTTAGTATTTGATAAATATTATAAGCACCCTCTTCCTCATGTGGATTTAGCTAAGATCAAGGAGTGGACAAGTAACCATGATCTGGACTCTATCCTTAGACCCTGGCTGTACAAAGGCCTTCACATTTTCAAAAAATGTGAGGGTAAAATTCTAGTAGTCCAATTCAAGGAGGGAATTAGGGTGATAATAACCTTGTTGAACTAATCCTTTGGATCCCCCTCAACCACCTATGTGAATAAAATCTAGGTCTCATTTGTCCATTTCATGGTGAAACAAAATCTTACCCTTCTAATTAGATATTTAATTAGTTTCTTCCTCACCAAATAATTCACTTCCATAAAAAGGAAGACCTCTAAGCAATTACATATGATGTCATATATTTTATATGCCCTTCTTGCCTCAATCACCTTCCATGGGATTGGGAATTAGACACCAGATGGCAAGACCACCATTTCACACCATTATTCCAAATCACATATCTTCAAGTATAGTAATCACATGCAGTTTATTTATGACTATGTCTATCTAACCATAGTTGAGACCATCACCAATTTTCCCATGCCTAGGATCTACCCCCTAATCAAGAAGTATATTGAATTATTGGGTGGCATATGTTATTACCCTAACTTCACAGTCATTAGGATCGAAGGAATTATGTCCTAACCTTACAAATTACTAGTGTATGTTCCTAGTAAGCTCGTTGAGCAATAAATTGCTTCCTAGTTCTTGCATAGCATTAATGGCACTTGTAAATAAAATAATAAGGGTGTTCTCCACCCCTTACCTCTAATCATAATAAGGACCATACTATAGGATTAAAAACAAGTTGAGACCATGGGTAGACACAAATATTCATTTGGTTTTCAAATGGATGAACTTAAGATTTGGGATCCTAAGGGTATAGTGGCTAGCCACTTGAAGGACAAGAAACTCACAAAATATAAACATGTAAATTAATTTAGTATTCATGACACCATTTATATCAAATCCAAGGCCACAACATTAAGCTTGAACATAAGTTAACTAGAGATAATAATCCCTCAAGAGAAGCTTGGTAAATACATCCTTTATAGTACCATTTATTACCTGGTCCATATGGGATAACTCAAGAGAAACCCCAATTAGAATAACCATAGCCATAGCCTCAGGGGAAACTTGAGAAAAGACAAGATGAATAAGGTAAGACCAAGGAGAAAGTGGGAGAGGCAAAGTTGGAAGATTCAACACTTCCATAAAAAGCCATGTTCTCCAGTGCAATATTTAGACATGATTGCCTTGGAACTAGAAGAGACACTTGGGTGTACCCTCAAGGAGATTGTAGAGGACTATGAATCAGATAAGGAGGTGGAACCCAAGGAAGATATAATAAAATACCTAGTCTCTATGGCATCCCAGGAGAAGATAAAATTAGAGTTAGCATTGGTTCCTATGGGACCAAGAAAGAGGCCAAAATTGACTTTCTCTCACCCCACAAGTGAAGTAAATATATTTAGTGATGAATTCCCTATTCATGGACCAGTCATTCTTGACTAGTTCATTTATGAGAATCTACAAAAGATCCCCTCCCTTTCCCACTTATGGGCCATGATAGGGGTTGTTGACATCATAGTACATGATGACATGAAACCATGGATCAGATCCATGGTAAAAGATCAAGAAGAATGAAGAATTTTGGTTACCCAAGGACTATAAATTAAAAATTAATGGATGCTCTAGGAGCATCTAGTAACTCAAGTATGGATGTCCCAGAACCTCCCAAGTTCAAAGATCTAGTTACTACCATCTATTTCAACCCTAAAATAACTGGGTCATAAATAATAACAAGGACAATTATGGTTGGAATAGATGAGTTCACCTTTCAAAAGGTGGAACCCTTTGTGGTATTAAACCCAGTGGGAGTTTAGTATCTTGGTGAAGCTACAATTTATGAGGAATATGTGGACAGTCTAATTGAGGCCTAGTCTGCATAGGTTAGAATCAGACTCCAAAGTCTGAAGTAGAGGATCCTAAATTTGAAAAAAGAAAAGGAAAACTTGTAGACATAAGTAATTTTATCAGTGCCTAAGGTGATGACTAATATTATTGATGAGTTATCCTATGCCATATTTTAAGTACTCAAGTTAATAAAACTAAGGTAGAGTGCATTAGGGGGGTAATGTGCATTGGCAAAAATCTTAGTCACCTAATGGTAAGCCTCAAAAGACAAAATAGCCCAACTCCTCAACATTAAAGTAATGAAATAGATCCTAAACTTCAAGACAATTAGTTTGGGACACTTGAGCGTGGTTTTCAAAATTGTGGTAGACAAAGTTCAAAGTTTAAGTACATGTCACAATGGTGTGTAAAGGGTCCTAAAAGAGGATAAGGAACTAATTTCAATAATTGAACAACTTATTAGGACCATGCTTACAAAGCCTATATAACCCAATTCCATTGGAATCATAAGTGATGAGGAATTTAAGCATAGGGCTACTTTGGTAACCCAAGAAATCAAAGGAAAAATCCAAAGTAAATCTAGGGCTGATAACAGTAAAATCTTGGACATGATATATAATGCAGGGGAAAGGATAAATGAATCTAGGAGCATTAAAGAGGCCATGGATAGGAAAGACATGTATTTTGATGACCTGTTGAATCAAGAGGAGTATATCATGAAGCCTACTATGGATCTAGAACTAATTGATGAGGAACATGCAACATCCATGAGCATCCTCTAGCAATGACAATCAAAGGCCCCACCAACAAATTAAGTAATATTTTATTTTGTAGAGTTTTGTAACATTTTGAAATAAGATATTCTATTATAAAGGCATATTCTAGTTTGTTAGCATATTTGCCTCTAGGTCAGTATGATTGTTAAAATCACGTGTATTTTATAACTTGTAAGGATAGTTGTCCTTATATTTGTACACCTATATTTTATAACTAAATGGTATACTAGCTGACTTTCCTATAAAGGCATGTATTACCATTTGTAAAGGGGAGATATTTCTAAGCAACTTTGTACAATTTGAAGCAATTAATATAATCAAGGGAATTATGCAAGGATTGTCTATGTTTGACGTGTTAATTATCATTAATTATTTCCTCTTAATTGATAGTTAAGGTCTTGAATTTGAATCATGTCTTGGAATTCTGAGTTGTATTCTTGTAATCATAGGGTTTCTAATTTGTGCAACATTCTAGATTAGTTGAAATATCTTTGGTTCTCCTTCATTTTCATTTTACTCTATTTTTAGATATGCATGTGTTATTTGATAATAATAATAAATCTTTAAATAAGAACTGGTTCGTACTTGTGACTCTTCACACTATCCTTTGAAATTGGACTGGTGTGTAGTTGAATTTGAGATTAGGCTATTTTACATTATATATTGGTGTGAATGCATACTTAGTTGAAATTGATGCTTTATCATAATATTTAAGGCTAAAATTACTAATCACTCTTCTCTTTTCTACCTTACCCTTCTCTTTACTCCCTTTTTTTACCCCAATATCATGTTAGTTTTAGCTTCATTATAAATATCCACTTAGATTAGTCTATATCTTAATCTTGGAGAATAACTCACTAAGCATTAACATCTATTCTTAGAAATTCATGAAGAATAGACCAAGGTGGCTCCCAACCACCAAATTATATAAATATTATGGAATAGTTTATCTTGCTATGTTGCTATTTAACCATAAGCAACTACATTGGCAAAACTTGTAACTCATACCTTGAATCTTCTAAATTCTAAAATGAGAAGTGTTATTTAAAAACTAAGAGCACATGCGGTTCATTTAGAATTATAAATAAAGCCTATTTTCAATTTATTTGTAAACAAATCAATTAGATTATCTTCATCAATATCATAAATTTCATCCTCCTTAGGCATCTTACCTTGGAACTTCTTCTTTGGCTTCATTTTTATCTTGAATGTTGCTTCCTTCTTAGGTGGTACATCATCATTTGCTATCATCTCATAGGTAGTAAGGATTCCATACAACTCATCCATATTTAAATGAGTAAGATCATGACTTTCTTCTATAGTAGATACTTTAGAATCAAACTTGAGAGAGAGAGAGAGAGAGAGAGAGAGAGAGAGAGAGAGAGAGAGAGAGAGAGAGAGAGACCTTAATAACTTTTTAACTACAATGGATTCTTCAAGATTCTCTCCAAGACGTATTATGATGTTCACAATCTCATCAAATCTCTATAGAAAGGATGCCATAGAATCTTCTTCCTTCATCTTGAGACTCTAAAATTATCTTCATTGAGTCTAAAACTTTTCCAAATTGAACCTTGAGTTACCTTCATAAATAGTCTTCAATTTATCCCACACTTCCTTGGCACATGAATAATCGATTACCTTGGTGTATTTATCTGAAAGGCCATAAGTGATAGAATTCATTGCCTTAGAATTATTCTCAAATAACTTCTTATCTATGACATTGGATGGAGGAAGAGTAGGTGCATAATAACCATACATAACAAATTGAAAAATGTCAAACGTTAAGGACATGATGTAGGTCCTCACCCTTAAACTCCAAAAATCATAATTGGATTTATTGAACATCAGTGATTTCTTAGTAGAAAAACCTCCTTGATGACTATCCATATTGTACCTTGGATCACCTTCAAGGTATTAAGCCTTTACCAAAGGTCCTACTCTAATAATAATTATTGTATGTACAATCACTAAGAGGGGGGGATGAATCAATGCTCCCAAATAATCTAGCTTCAATTCCAAACATTTCAAACTCTTAATCAATACATACATACATTCATGAGGCATACACATCATTCACAATAATGAACCAGAGAGACAATGCAAGATCAATCACATAACACATGATATATGTGGGAAACCCTCTTGGGGGAGAAAACACACTAGAACCTACAATTGGCCTACTATCCTATAATAATAAGAATCAATTTATACCAACTACCATTGATCAAAGAACTACCATCCCTTATTTTAGTGAAAATAAAATCCCACAAGGAGATACTACACCTATCTATCTAAGATACCACAAAAACTAGACCTTTAACAAGTTTCACTTTGAAAGGAGGAATCAAACCCATAGTTGTTTTAGACACCACAACAACACCAATGAATAAAACTTCTCCTGAACATCTTTTGTACGTAGCTCGATCTTTATCTATGTTAAACATTGGACATATTTAAAACATCTTGAGTAATATGCACCATTGATATGTGTGTGTGTGTGTGTGTGTGTGTGTGTGTGTGTGTGTGTGTGTGTGTGTGTGTGTGTGTGTGTGTGTGTGTGTGTGTGTGTGTGTGTGTGTGTGTGATCATCCACTTGCCATTATATCTTGGAATAAGCTCTATCTTTACCTATATCTATCATTAAACTTTGAACACTTATCCTCATCTTGTTGCTTCCTGACATCTTAGAATGAAAATTATTTAGTGATCTCTTAGAAGTTCTTCAATATCTACCTTTGATAAATAGTTTTCATATTGACCCATTTAACTTGACACACATCATTGATCTTGATTTTATGATCACCTATAAACCATTATATCTCCACTTGGTCTTGATTTTTAACATCATGTAAAATAGACTAAGTATGGGAACCACTATAATCTGCGTGGAAGGCCAATTTTGATTATTAATAACTATTGCCTCAATAAATACCATGACCCATAATTTACACCATATTATCTTCATTCAAATGGTAATCCATATATATTTATCATCTTCTAAAACCTTTGCATGTGCAAGATATGCCATTACAAAACTACTTACTCATCTCTTACTTGGACTTAGACATTTAACAAAGTTGAGCTCAGATTCATTTTGCACCATCAATATTTGATATTATTTTTGGGAGATTAGTGGAAGTGATGTTTTGTAATTTATTTCAAGTGGCATTGGTGATGACAAAGTGGTATGAGAGTGCTCTTGGTTTAACATGCATGATTCTAGTGCTCAGTTCAATCTTGGTTGCTAGTGGGAACTATTGGAGAAGTTGGTTCTATGGAGGCATGACTGGATAACATGGATATTGGAGAGAGATAATTTTACATGTTCTTGGTATGATCCTAGCAAGATAATTCTTCTCATATGGTCTTCATGTGGAGTACAAGTCATCCTATGCTTTGTGTGCTTGACTTTGCTAGGTTGCCTGATAAGGTAAGAGGTATATGCATTGTGTATTCTTGGTTATTGGTTATAGTATTTGACATGAGTGGATTGAAGATATATAATGTACTATGATATTATTAGATAAGTTTCCAAGTATCTTCAAGAGGTAAGTTGGTATGGTGGTCTTAGGCCTATTAGGCAAGGTGGGCTAATGAGGTCTTTATGAGAAATCATGAAGATATTTTAGTTATTAGACATCATGTAAGAATGGTTTGTGGTATTACATTGTTGGTAAAATTTTTTGAGCAAGTTTCATGCCATAATGAGGAAGAGAAATTAAGTTAGTACATTGGGATGTATTCTGTGCATGCAAAATAGAGGTTTCCTAACTTGAGATGAAGTTTGTGATACTCATTGGCACATGTAGACTTTTCATGAGGATCTAAGAATTTTGGGAGAGGTGTAAAATGGACCTAATAATCCTTTCCAATTATTTTTTATTGGATTTAGGGATATATCTTTATGAACATTTGTTAAGAATGTAAACTAGGTAGAAACCCTTTATAAACCCTCATAATGGAGTGATTGGAGAGATATTTATAGAAAGGACCCAAAATGGATTTATTGAACAATTTTTAATATTTTAAGGTATATAAGACTCCTTTAGGCATCTCCAGGTGGTAGTGGTGTGTTAGGGTAGTGAGCAAAAGGTACAAAAATATGTTTATTTCTAAAGATTTTAGTATTATAGGTAGGGTTGAATAAGCCAATGCATGATATTTATTGGAGATTGAAGGGAAATAATTTTTATTTAAGTAAATATAGTTGTTTTTTCAATAAATATTCATTTTTTCAATTATCTAAATCAATTAAGTTGACTAGTCACTAGAGTGGAAATGGAGCAAATAGTGAACAAAAGCTAGTCAAAGTGAGAACCTATTTAAAGATTGATTTTAGGTGTTTAGGGATGGAAAAAATGGTTTGGGGTATTATTTGAATACCTATCCCTCATATTTCACTTATTTTTAAGTGTTGATGGTTATTATAAAATATCTAAGGAAGATGCTAAAAAAATGACTAGTTTGTGTAAGACAAGATATTGAAACCTATGATAATGAGAATGGTTTGCAGTATCAAAGTGACCATTGAATCATATGAATTTTTTGATTTGAAATTTTATAATTTTTTTTTAGGATAACATGAATGTATTTTAATATCAATTAAGTGTCTTCATAAGTTTTATATGTCATGTTCATCATGACTAGTTTTTGGAGCTTGTAGGCAATCTGAAGTGGCCTATTTGGAGAGGCTAATTTGAGCTATTATAAGTAGAGTTTGAGGTGAGTTAAATCTTTGTGATATTATATAATTTTAATATCTTTAGTACATGGATTTGGTATTCATATTTTGTCTCTAGTTTGTTTGGATTAGTAAAAGTTCTTTGATTGAGTTTATGGGGTGCTTGACCAGTTTGAGTAAATAGTTTGTGTGAGTTGGTTTGTATTTGTGTGAGATATGTGAAGATGAAAAATGGTTTTGGATTTATTTTTTATGTAATTTATTACATATATATTTGATTTATTCATATGTTTGTATTAAATAATTTATCAAACACTTTAGATGTATGAAATAATATTTTCTGTGTGTGAAAACTTGATTAACAAGTAACTAGAATGGCTTGATTCAAGGTGTGAGTTAGATTTCCAAGTGTTGTGGACCCATGGAGGAGTGAGAAAGAATATATTTAAGGTAGGTTTTATTTTTTTCACCTATTATTAAAGGTTTAAGGTGGTTTAAGGAATCCAAGGTATTACGTGTTCTAATGAAGGGCTAATGTATTAGGCCTAATTGAGATCTAAAGGATGATTAAGCTTGCTTTGAGTCTTAAGGGAAATGGATGACCTATGGAGAGATTTTAACATTCATGAAATGTGTATTATGATATTTTATAAGGTTAAGACAAGTATTTTAAGTATCTTGGCCAACCAAGATGTGTTAGATGATGGAGTGATATATATATATATATATATATATATATATATATATATATACATACATACATACATACATACATACATACAAGGTCAAATTAACCTATTTAAAGAGGTACAAAAGTGTGTGGACAAAGAAAATAAAATATCCTAGTCAAGGAGAAGAGATGGGTCATTGATGACCATACAACGGTGAAGAGTATCATTCATGTTTTATTTATCATGTTCATGAAATAACAAGTAATTAGAACAAAATTCTAAAGGGTGACTTGGTTGAGTGAATGAGGTAGGTGTACCTTCCTTGAGAAGAGAAGCAATATTGCAAGTGTTAGAGAAAGAGAAGGTCATCATAAGGTGTATAATATATCATATCAATGGTGTAAATCAGATTAGAGGTGTTTGAGTAGGTACTTATTCACATATGGGGTTGTAGCCTCCTTTTTAATTGGAGATAGCTATAGGTCTAATTGGATTTGGACTAAATTGAGGGGTGGATGCTCCTTGATCAATTGGAGATGGTCTAAAGTCTCATTTTTGTATTATATTTATAAGACTATGGTCCATTATTTTTTAGGCTCGAGAGTGGGTTTTCTCCCCCTATAGGGTTTCCCACATAAATTATTTGTTCACATGATGTATGCTCTTGTTTATGCTTTGGATGTTTAAGCTTTCATGTTCATGTTGCTAGATCAGATTAATAAATGATGAATGGGTTTTGGAATTTAATGTACATTTTTTCCTACTAATTAAACCCCCTCTCAATATCTACTCTTAATAATTGGTATCAGAGTAGGTCCTTCTTGAGGCTTAATCAACTTATAAGGTGATCTTATGAGTATTTTAGTTGTTATCTACCTAGTCAACTTGTTGGCAAAGTTGTTGGAGTTGTTGTTGATCATTGTGGTTGATATCATGGTTATTCATGTTTTCTAAGCTATGCTTTAAAGACTGATGAATTTTTAATGTTTCTCTATGATGGATAAATCAATGAAGATTAGAGTTGAAGTCTGCATAAAGGTTTACATGTTGGCACTAAAAAGTTTAAAGAAAGAATATATTGAATCCAAATCCAAGATCAAACCTAATTTTTATGATAGGTATTATTTAACATGGTATATTGGTTAGAAATCATGATAGGTAAAAATATGTGTAGGTGTCCTCAAAGGTAGAGGTCTACAATTGAAGGAGAAATATAGACTAATGGTGCCTTGGTAATATATGCAAGTGATTTGAGGGATTTTAAGCATGGTGAGATCTATTATAAGCTGTCATAAATGTATTTTTACAGGAGTAAGTCATTGTTAATGAATTTATGGACCATCTTGATTCATTATTTGTTTATTGAAGCAAATAGGGTAATTGGAATTAAGCTTCCTTGAAACCTATAGAAGATATGAGTCAATAGAGATTTCTAAGTATAAGAGAATGTATTATGGATATATATGCATGGAAAAGACTCATATAAAATTGAAAAAAAGTATATGAAAAGGTCTGGTTCACTAATAAATATTTGGAAGTGTGTCTTTGCAAGAAAAGCTCCATGAAAGTTCATTGTGTCTCAAAATTGATAGGTTATGTGACTAGTTGAGTTGAATGGTAATCTCAGACAAT
This sequence comes from Torreya grandis, assembly GCA_037957365.1. NCBI lineage: Eukaryota > Viridiplantae > Streptophyta > Pinopsida > Cupressales > Taxaceae > Torreya > Torreya grandis. The sequence goes on along the minus strand of JARHVA010000782.1, from coordinate 2,991,071 downwards.
CAAGGTGGCTGATCAAAGTATATGAAAATGATCTTTGATATATATATGACACCACAATGTCATGAAAAATGTTTTGTCATGTTTTTTATATCATAAAGAGGGTTTTAGTGTTCTACAGATAATAAGTTTTGAGTTTTCAAATCCAGATAGTGTTTGTTGAAGTTGAGTCTTTATGTATATATGAAGAGTATTCAAGAAGAGTTTTATTGTATAAGAGGTATTATTTCCATAATTTAAGAATCATGAAGGATTTCACAGTATTATAAAGATGAGTATGTCTTGTAGCATCACAAGGTTCTTGTATTTTTGAAAAGGAGTCTATAGATGTATTCATGAAGGATTTGTTTTAATTTGTAGTAATCTCTTGATATTTTGGTAATCTCACAAGCTATTTAAAAGGACATATAAATATATTTTGTATGATTAAAATATGCATATAATTATGATCTATTAGGCTAGGTCTTGTTTGTATAAAAATAGAGGTTAAATATTGTGACATGTAGAGTTATCTTATTCATGAGGTTGAGTTACTCCATAAGAAGAAGTTAATATTTGATTTGAGTCTTAATGATTGTGTTGTTTAAATAATTCCTTAAAAAATATTTTTCCATGTTGTGAATATTTTCAATCCTACTTGAGGATGTATAATTTATCTTATAGGTTAGTGAAGAGAAAGAAGTGAGGATGATAGTTCAAGAGGTATGTTCAGGTCTCCTAGTCCTAAAGTGTTTTTTTTATCATTTTGGATGCTTGATATGGGTAGTGATTTGAAGGATAAAGGTGGATTTAATTACATGGGAGAATTTATAATATTTTCATGAGTCATTCCCAGGTGTTCTTAGTTCTTGACAATCACAGATATGAGTTTTATGGTCAAAAGTTAGAGTTGACCTATTTTGGTAGTGATGACTGCCTATAAGGTACCAATATAGCTCTGTGAGTGTTTCAAGGTGGATATAAGGTAAATAATAGATGTTTAAATTTGTTTTTTACATGTCAAATAAGGTTATATAGACTAGAGATACTCCTAAGATTCCCAAGTGTGTTTTTAACCATTTGGTCAAGATGCATGTTGTAGATGATGACTTTGTATGCTCAAAATGCTTAGTTTCAAGGGTCGTATGATGATTTACGATTTATAATAAAGTATTATATGCTTAGGAATGTCTTAACATGTTTTTTAGACATGTTTCAAGTGGTTTCATAGGTTGATGAATCAATTTGTGCCAAGTGGAGTGTTTTGAGTGGTTACAGGCTTCTCTTCTCAAGAGCATGTGTTTGGTGGCTTAAAGGAAGTCATGGTTAACAAAGGTGTGGAAGATTGAAATTTGGAATGGAAGTGAGTTTTATGGTCTCCAATTTTGGTACCCATCTCAGGTGTCTACATTGATTAGAGGTTGACTTTTGACTAATTATTGCTTTGAAGGCCTAATGATTTGGGCATGTTTGGAAAAGTGGTCAAAACCATGGAGTTGGAGGATAAAAGATTAAAAAATAGTTGAATGAGATAAATGGGTATCTGAATCATCTTGTACAGTGGTCTATAATTGATTATATTTCACTTTATTCAAGTTTTAGCTCAATAGGATACCTAATTGGCTAGTAGGCTAAAGAAGGAAGTGTGCTAAGGAGAATGATTTAGAAGCTCATTCTTGGCATGCCTAAGGGGGAATTATATTGGTATTAAAATATAGAGTTTCATGGATTTAAGTGATTATTGAAAAAATTTATAAGGTATATAGTGGCCAAATAGGGTTATAAGTGATCTAAGTAGGCCTAATGGAGAAATTGAGAAATTTTGTGATATCTTTCCAAAGAAGGTTAACATTTTTGGTTCCAATTGAGAATTTTGGCCCATTATAAGTGTGTTATAGGTATGGTGTTGTGCTTGGAGTGCTTATGTTGCTGCATATGGTGCCTTGTGAATAATGGTATGTGAGCTTGCATAGTGCTATGGTGCTCTTATTGTTGTTTAAAGTATTACTAACTATTCTTGAAGGTCATATATTTATGCATGGGTTATGTTGCATAAGGGGGAGCTAGTTTTATTTCTTATTAGTTAGGTCTAAGGATCTTATAGGTATTTTGGAGCTATGACCTGAGTTGGTTCTTAAAGAGAACTTGATCTAAGGAGAAAACTATGGGTGCTTTGTGATCTAACATTGATAGTTGGTGTGCTTTGAGTTTTAAAGGATGAGAGAGAAAGTTATGTACTCTTGGTTTTGTTCTTGGTTTATCTTCTTAAATTAATTGATTAAAGATAGAAGAGCATGTTTGATAGATAACTCCACTTAGTCATTTTGGCAAAGGAGGAGAGAAGTAAAGGAGGTGTTGAATTCAATGACAAAGGGGGATATTATTGGGATATTGGTGGTATTAATGTGTTTTCATTGAAATTAAGTGGCATTGGTGATGACAAAGTTTTATGAGAGTGCTCTTGGTTTAACATGCATGATCTTAGTGCTTAGTTTAGTCTTGGTTGCTAGTGGGAGCAATTGGAGCAATTGGCTCTATGAAAGAATGAGTGGATAGTATGGAGCTTGGAGAGAGAGAATTTGACATGTTCTTAGGATGATCCTAGTAGGATAAATATTCTCATATGGTCTTCATGTGGGGTGCAAGTCATCCTATGCTTGATGTGCCTGACTTTGCTAGGTTGCTTGATGAGGTAAGAGGCATATGCATTGTGTATTCTTGGTTGTTGGTTATAGTATTTGACATGAGTGGATTGAAGATATATAAGGTTATATGAGCTTATTGTATAAGTTTCCAAGTATCTTCAAGAGGTAAGTTGGTCTGGTGGTTCTAGGCCTATTAGGTAAGGTAGGCTAATGAGGTCCTTGTGAGTAATCATGAAGAGATTTCAGTTAGTAGAGCTCATGTAAGCATTTTTTGTGGCATTACATGGTTTTTAAAAGGTTTTGACCAAGTTTCAATCCTTGAAGAGGAAGAGAAAGTAAGTTAGTACATTGGAATGTATTTTATGCATGTAAATAGAGGTTTCCTACCCTGATAATAAGTTTGTGATACTCATTGGCATGTGTAGACTTTGCATGGAGATATGATACTTTTGAGAGAGGTGTCACATGGAGATAAGAATCATTTTAAAGTATTTTGTAGTGGATTGAGGGATAGATCTTTATAAACATTCATTAAGAATGTTAACTAGTTAACAACCCTTTATAAATGCTCATAATATAGTGATTAGAGAGATATTTATAGAAAGGACCCAAAATGGATTGTCTGACCAAGTTTTAATATTTAAAGGTATAGAATACTCCTCTAGACATCTCTAAGTGGTAGTGGTGTGTCAGGGCAGTGAGTAGAAGGTACAAAAATATGTTTATTTCTAAAGTTTTTAGTACTATAGGTAGGGTTGACTAAGTCAATGCATGAGAGTTGTTGGAACTTGAAGTCCATGACTTTTTTTTGAATTCCATCAATTTTTTTTTGGAAACACATTATCTAATTCAATTAAGTTGATTAGTCGCAAGAGTGGAAATAGAACAAATAGTGAATAAAAGCCATTAAAAGTGAGAATCTATTTAAGGATTGATTTTAAGTGTTGAGGGATGGAAAAAATGGTTTTGGGTCTAGTTAAATACCTATCCCTCCTAGTTAACCTATGTGTAAGTGTTGATGGTCCTTATAAAATAGCTAGAAGGAGCTCACAAAATGACTAGTCTGTGTAAGACAAGACATTGGAACCTATGATAATGAGAATGGTTTGTAATAAAAAAGTGACCATTGAAGCATATGAATTTTGTGATTTGAAATGTTATAATTTTTTTGGAGGATCAAATTAATTCATTGGAATATCAATGAAGTGTTTGCATAAGTGTTATATGTCATGTTCATCATGAATGGTTTTTGGAGCTTGTAGGTAGTTTGAAGTAGCCTATTTGGAGAGGCTAGTTTTAGCTATTTTGAGCATATTTTGAGGTTAGTGAAAAATTTATTATATTATATAAGTTTTATAGCTTTATTACATTTATTTTTCCTTCATATTTTGTCTCTATTTTGGTTGGAGCAGTCAAAGTTCTTTGACTGAGTATCTAGGGTGCTTGACAAATTTGAGTAAATAGTTTATGTGAGTTGGTTTGGACTTGTGTGAGCTATGTGAAGATGAAAAATTGTTTTGGAGGTGTTTTTTATGTCATGGAGGACCTATCCATGTGATTTATTCATATTTTTTTATTAAATAATTGAGAAAACACTTCAGATGTATGAGAGTATTTTCAGTATGTGAAGACTTAATTAGTGAGTAGCCAAAATGGATTGATTCAAGGTGTGAGTTGGAGTTATAAGTGTTGTGGACCCATAGAGGAGTGATAAATAATATATTTTAGTTAGGTTTGATTTTTTTCATCTATTGGTGAAGGATTAAATTATTTCAAGGAATCTAAGGTATAACATGTTCTAATGAAGGACTAATACATTAGGCCTAATTGAGATCTAAAGGAGGATTAAGCTTACTTTGGGTATTAAAGGAAATGGATGACCTATGGAGAGATTTACCCATTAATGAAACATGTATGATGATATTTTATAAGGGTAAGACAAGTATGTGAAGTATTTTGGTTGACCAAGATGGGTTAGATGATGGAGTGAAATATATACAAGGTCAAATTAGCCTATTTGAAGAGATGTGAGAATGTGTGGACAAAAGTGAATAAAAGAGATAAGTAAGGGATTAGATATGGGTCATTGAGGAAAATCATATATTTAATATTATAAATCATTTTTGGTTGATCATGTTCATGAGCTAACAAGTCATTAGACCTAACAGTCTAGAGGGTGACTTGGTTGAGCGAATGAGGTAGGTGTGCTTGCCTTGAGAAGAGAAGCAATATTACAAGTGTTAGATAAATAGAAGGTCATAATTAGGTGTATAAGACATAAAATTAGTGGTGTAAATCATATAATATGTGTTTAAGTGGGTGCTTAATCACCTAGGTGGTTGTAGCCTCCTTGCTAATTGGAACTAGTTAAAGGTCTAATTGGAGCTAGAATAAATTGAGGGGTTGATGATCCTTAATCATTTAGATCTGGTCTAAAGTCCCATGTTTTTATTATCCTTATAGGATTTTAGTCCATTGTTTTATAGGTTTGAGAGTGGGTTTTCTTCCCCTAGAGGTTTTCCCACATAAATGACATGTTCACATGATGTATGATCTTATTCATGTTTTGGATGTTTAAGCTTTCATGTTCATGTTGCTAGATCAGATTAATTAATGATGAATGGGTTTTGGAATTGAATATACATAGATGTAAACTAATTCACCCCCCTCTTAGTAGCTACTATGAGAAGTGATGAAATGTATAATTTTAGATATCCCTTGTAAATTTGGATAAGTTTTGGAGTTTAGTGAACTTCTATTTGAGAAGATAACTTTGTACTCACATAACTTTTATCATTCTCATATGTAAAATTTGAAATCTAGACCATATTATCTCCTCACTTATGAGAATTAATCCATATTCCAATCTTCTCCTAGAACCCTCACACATGTGAAATATTATCTCATCAATATGCCTCAAATTTATCTATCATAGAGCCAATTATGCTTAGATTAACATAATGAATAATCGGATGAACTTCACTCATGAAAACAAGCACTCAAAGCATAAAAGACTTTTGATAAGACCCCTTACACATCCTAAAATCACCATAATCATCCCTAACCAAATCTGACCATGTTAAACCTAAATAAAAATCAAGCCAAATTCAAGCATACTATGATAATCATACTTCAAACTTTGTCATTGTCACTTAGGCTATCAAGATTCTTCATCCACTCACCTGGACACATTCATGACATCATTGATAATTATCCAAAAATAATGAATCTTTGACTTTCTTGGAGAAATTCATTAGCTATTAAAGTTGCATGACTATTAGAAAGGCTCATTTATGGTCTTGTGGTCTCAAAATTCATAGAAATGTATTGTAATGCATGACTTAACATTTAATTGATTATGTTTAAGGACTTATGATGTAAATGAAAAATAAATACCTGATGTAAATGGAACATACACTTACATTAGACATTCACCTAGATCTGATCTCTAATTTTAATCTCCTCTATAATTTGTCTAATCCTTTACATGAATAAAAGGTCCTTTACTTATCCCTTGAACACCCTTGCTCATTCTCAACTTCACTAGGTTCATAAAATTCTTGCCCACATAGTCCTCTTCTCTCTCTATAATACATATCACCCTTCTATCCCTCTGCATTCTCTCCTCTTATGATTAAATTTACACTCTCAAAATCCTCTAGGCCTACTCTTAGGCTTGATTCACTTTTATCTAGGTCTCTAATTATAGACCTCCTTTTTTATCATGAAACCTATCATCCCTTCTTTCAATATCATCCTCTTTAGTGAAAATATCATCCTCTCACACACATAACTAACTCAATAACTTCCTTCATGCATATAATTATCACTCTATCTTTCAATATCTATCACTCTTTACCTTCATTTTAATTATCTCCTTATCATCATCCCCATAATCTCATTATACACTCTCATAACTATACTCTCTAATCTTCTTCTAAGCTTGCTTATTCTTTGTCATAGGTTCAATACCTAAAGATCTCATCCATGGTTAAATGAATCTATATTTTATTGTAGTGCATATAGGGACATATACTTTATCATTTGATCCATTACATACATCTAATCTAATAACACAATCCTCAAGTCAAAACTCCCAACTCAACTACACCTTCCTTCTTCAAGCCTCCTTCTCTAGTAACCCTCAAAGCATGTAAACCTAGAAGGTACGAACAAGAAACAAAGTTTATAATTATAAAAAATACATTTTCAAGTACCCATTATCTTTATTTAACTCCATGACAAGTTTTATGATCCAACTCTCCATTCAACCTAGCTAACTCAACTCATTCTTTTGCTAATTAGGCCTTTTTAGGCCTAATATAATGACATGGTTTGGAAAACTACATAGTATAAACTTGTACTAGTCCAAAACCTAATTAATATTCAAGAACTTGATAAGTTACACTAGATTCAAATATTTTAATAATTTTTAAGGGATAGAAGAAAAGTTATTTTAGTTACAATATAGAAACCCTAGGTTGACCTTAGATAGGCTTTTACAAGGCTAGGAGGTTAGAAAATTAGATCATTTGTTTTTTAAAACACTTAAATCACCTTTTAGATATATTTAAGGTTTTTTTACACTTTCTTCAACTCCTCCAAAAGGTTCCAATCCTTGATTTAACACCAAATTTCCATCCAAGGCATAGTTGCAAAGTTCAATGCTAATACAGGTAGGTTTTGAGACTTATTGACACCATCCTCTTCTTAAAAACATTGTTTTTTCCTTATCAAGCTGCCATTAATACCTATACCCCTTACCTTTCATGTTTCAAAATTTCTCCTTATTTTCAAGGTCTCTAAAACTACTAAAATCTTACTTGACAATTTTCTTTTGATAAGAACAATAGGGTTTTTAAAGATAAATAGTCTTAAAAATCCTATTACTCACTCCTCAAACATTTAAATTTATTTTAACCTTATCTAATAGTTTATATACATAATCTCATATCTCTCCTCTAAATTTGAGAGCATTTTCCTAGATCAATCACAAGATACAAGGATTTTAGAATGGCCTAAGGTTTTATGGCAACCTACAGGTCGAGAGCACTTAAAATGGTCTTATTTAAAGTTGGAAACATTTTAAACCCTCATTATTTTACACAAGTTATATAATAACCCATTACACCTTTATCCAAAAGGTAATCACCTTGATCAATAAAAAATGTCTTAAAAATACCAATATTCCAATACTGTAGCAGGTATACATTACCTTGCCTGGCCTACAAACATTCCAAAAAGACTTGAACCTATAAACTACACACAATACATGAAATTATGAATGTTATATTGTATTATAAACTCTCTTGGTCATTATTACATTGGTTTCTTTGGCATAAACATAAACTATTCAACTACTTGTATATGCAATAATCAAAGATTTAAAACAATATTTAAATATCCTTTATGATCTTGTTGGGATCAATATACCCCATTTTCTAAATATGGACCCTTGAAAAAACCTCAAAATAAAACATCAAAATTTCATCATGTTAGGGTCTTTTATATAATTTGAAAAATCATCCACTTTGTTAAGAGACAAGCTTATGTAGTTTTAATCTTCTTTAATCTAGACTAACATTGCTAATAAAGCTCATTTGGCCATTAAGTTATAGGTTCCATGGCCTACATCCCCATGGGTTATAATTCCAAAACCTTAGAAAACCCTCAATTCAAATTTGAATAAAATCAAGAACCAAATTGGTGGGAACCATTTTATAATTCATTTGTAGACTTAAGTATATATCACATATTATTAGTTTAGTCATGTTATTTAACACAACTTGACTAAGAAACTTGATCCCATTTATTATTTACCCCATTTTATAAAATTCTTTATGGCCTAAATAAATTTCATTATGCAAGGTCCTTTTATATTCCCCAACTTAGCCTAAAAATTTAATACTAAGGCCACAACGTATTCATTAATACAATCATGACCTTAGTCTTAGCACCTTAAGCCAAATTTTTTATTATCTCCATGATCCTAACATTAACTTCCTCACACTTTGAAAGATCCTACAGTTTCAATTTATATCAATATTTCATCCAATGATGCAAGGATATCCTAAACTTTAGCTTAAATAACATAAATATTTTGTGATCTGATGATCCATGCTTATTTCCTAGGACCTGATCGGACAAAGTGAAACATAATTGAAAACTTAAAATGGTGCAAGAAGCCCAAAATATGGACATACAACACCATTTTATTTGGGTATTAAAAGGAAAATGGGCCCACCTAACATGACTTCCAATCAATAATAAGTCCTTGGATCAAGATCCTATGGCTATTGCTTTATTACAACATTTTATCCAATAGGATAAATTAACATTGAAACCCTAGGAATCCCTATGGAAATTCCAAGTGGTACCCTCACATTTGGAATTGAATATTTTAATTAACTTAAAATTTATGTTCATGCAACTATCATCCAAGTGTCTGAAAAGATGAACTTGATGACTGTGTGATCATCAAATTTAAGCCCAATAAAATTAAAACTTCACTAGTTTAAACTTGAAGACCATGTGACCATCAATTGACACCTACAAGGGTGTATTTTATGTCCATGAGACCTTCAATTCTAACCCAATGAAATATATTAATTAGTGTTCAAATGACACTCCAAAATCATATTTTAACTTGGAAATGGCTTCTTAATCTCAAGGAAATGTTGAAAAGATGTTCAACAATGAGAACCTTCAGCATACAAAAATATGGAAATGGTCTTAAATCTAAATGCCTAGTCTAAATTCATATGGAAGGGTCCTAATGTCATTTTTTAAAACCTTAAACTATGAGATTATGCTAAGTCTTATGTTAAAGGGGAAGCCCTTGTCACACTGAGTATAAGCTAACTAAAGGTTTTTGTATTTGGTGGCCTATAATATTTAGACCCTTTCCCCTTAATTATAAATTAGGAAATGTAGGCATATGTCCCTTAGCCTAAGGTTTATTTTTTGCTTAATAAACATGAGACAAACCTTATCCTAAGGAACTTAAGCCTAGATCATGACTTTAATAATAAACTAACTTAACATTTTGGCATTATTTGTAGATCAATGGTTATCACTTTATTGTTGGATTTGATCTAATGGTGTGAGGGAACCAATGACTTTTCAAAGGCCCAAAATCTCACCATGTGGTTGATACTTAGTCAATGAATGATTGAACAAAATATTTAGAACATAAAGAAGGTATGTAAAGCATCAAGTGTCACAATCATGGAGTTTACAACAAGGAGACCCAATCAATATCTGAGAGCCTAGATTATAATCAATGGCTCACACTAATCTAGGATTTTGATCCTAAAGTGCAAAATGAAGAAGGTATTTTTAAATACCAATGGCTAGTGTTAAAATGACATTTATGAAATTTTTTGTGAAAATTCAAGACCAATGCTACATAAGTTCTATGCAATAAAAAAAGACAAAATTAGAGATTTCATGGGCTTGAAAACACAAAGGTATAAAGGTAAAGGTCCAAATCAAATCCATAACACGTATATGTTGAATCCTAGATATATTTCACCATTAAATCTCAAAAACCTTAAACCCTACATAAAGTGACTAGAATAGATTCAATTTATTATAATTCAATTAAAGGATAACTTAATTGTGTTTTTGAGCATGAGATAAAATTAAAAAAGGTCATCTACAATCCAGTGTGAATAACTAGCAAAAAATAAAGACCATGGCAGCTAGCAAGTGATAATTAAAGGAAGAGGCCAAGCTTTATTTGATGATAGATAATTAGGGTTGGATATTCAAGGATATAGAATTGGATCTTATAATGATGAATATCTAGGGCATTAGGAATTGGTTTAAGCTCTTCTTTATGACAAAAGAATTATAACCCATTGTAAGGGATGAGTAGATAAATGCCACCAAAAATAGATGACACACTAACCTAGTTGAAATCCAAATGGCTGGCCTTCATCGTGCCATGACAAAACTAGAGATATTTCACTAAATTAATGTCCTTACCCTCATTTTTGTTGATTGTAAGATAGACAGTGAATGAATCATTAGGGAAGGTAGCTCAAAAGGGGAAGCATCAATTTCCCATATTACTTTAAAAAATTACTATAAGTTCCCCCTTTCCCATGTAAACCTTCCCAAAATGAGGGAATAGACTAATAACCATGACCTTAACTCTATCCTGAGACCCTAGATCCACCAAGGACCTCACATCTTTAGAACCCTTGATGGTAAAATCCCTATCATCTAATTTAGAGAGGGTATTAGGGTGACAATGACCTTATTGAACAAATATTTTGGTTTACCTTAGAACACTTAAATAAATAAGGTTTGGGTCTCATATGTGCACTTCTTAGGGGAGGAAAAAATTACCCCTCTAATTGGAGATTTGATCAGTATCTTCCTTGCTAAGCAATTCATTACCATCAAGAGAAAAACCTCCAATAAATTATTTATGATGTCATACCTCCTTAACGTAATTTTGGACTCAACTACCTTCCCTATGATAAGGAATTGATCCACATAAGGAAAAATAACCATTTCACACTATTATTCCAAGTTGCACATCTTTAAGTACAAGAATCACATGTAGTTTATTTGTGACTGCATTTACCCTGTTATAGTGGATGCCATCATAGGTGTTCCCATGCTTATGTTCCACCCCCTTATCAAGAGATATGTTGAAATTATAGGGGATGTATGGTATTATCTTGATTACATAGTCATCGTGATAGAAGGAATCATGACTCAACCTTACAAGCTACTAGTATATGTTCCAAATAAGCTTGCAAAGCAGGAAATTGATTCCTAGCTCATCCATGGCATTGATAAGACTTTAAAAAAGAAAATTAAAGGCCTACCCCACCCCTTCCCTTTAAATATTTAGAAAACTATAATAAAGGATTGGAAATAGGTGGAGGTTATGTCCACAAATAGGGATTAATTTGGCTTCCAATTGGATGAAATCTAGATGTGGGATCTAAATAATGTAGTCAATGACCATATAAGGGACAAGAATCTCTCAAATCTAGAATATGGACATCAACTCGATTCCCATGACACCATATATATCAGGGATAATAACTATGAAGAGGTATTAGCTAGGATATAAGGCCATAACATTAAGCTTAAGCATATATTGGTTAGGGATAACAAGCCATCTGGGGAAACATGGCAAATGTATCATTTGTAATACCATCTACTACTTGGGCCATCTGGAACAACCCATGAGCCCCCTCAGATAGAGTATCCACAACCCTAATAGTAGGATGAGCAAATTTAAGGTGATCAAGGCAACAAAAAGGATAAGAATAGAGAGATAAGATTAGAATAAAAACCTAAATAAGGGCCATTACCTTCAACCATGTAATAAAGACAACCTCCTCTAATTTAGTACATTGACATTATAACCTTAGAACCAGAAGAGACACTTGAGGGTGCCCTCAAGGAACTTGTAGAGTCTTATGGATTAGGTGGAGAGGAGGACCCTTTAGAATAAATAATAGGAAAGTTGATAATCCCCATGGCACCCCAAGAGAAGAGGTAGGAAAAATTGGCCTTGGTCATAGTAAGACTAAGGAAGAATCCCAAATTGACCTTCACTCATCCCACTAGTGAAGTCAATCTCTTTAGTGATGAATTTTCAATCCATGGACTAGTCATCCTTGACTAGTTCATCTATTAAAAATTGTAAAATATCCCCTTTCTTTCTCATTCTTAGGCCATGACAAGGGTCACTGATGTGGGAATACAAGATGATATAAATCCATGGATAAGGGTAATAATGAAAGAGAAAGAAGAAAGAAGAATTGTGGTCATTGAAGGGATAGAAGGCAATAAGATATATGCTCTAGGAGCATCTACTAGCTCAAGTTTGGAGGTCCCAAAACCTCCCCAATTCAAATAACTAGTCACTACGGTCCACTTCAACCCTGAGACAACTAGGTTGGAAACAATAACAACCAAGATAGCTATGGATGGGATAGAATAACTCACCTTTAAAAAGGTGGAACCATTTATATGACTAACCTCAATAGGTGGCCAGTAGCTTGGAGAAGCTACAATTCATGAAGAAGATGTCGAAAGTCTAATTGAGTCCCATTCAACATAGGCTAAAGCTAGAGTCCAAAGAATGAAGTAGAGGATCCATAACTTGGAAAGAGAAAGAAAACTTAGAAAATTAGGCAATTCTATCAGTGTTAGATACAATAATCAAGCTGATTAACAAGTCATTTTATGACATGTTTTAGTCATTTAAGTCAATGAAATTAAGGCAAGGTGCATTATAAGGACAATGTAAACTAGATAGGAGATTAGTCACCTAGTGGTAGGCCTCTGAGGATAAAATAGCTCAACTCCTCAATAGTCAAGCAAAGAAGCAGATCCCAAACTTTAAGACCATCAGTTTGGGACATTTGAGCATAATTATGGAATTATGATTAAAAAGGTTTAGAGTTTGAGTGCATGGCATAATGCCATGGAAAGGGTCCTAAAAGAAGACAAGGAACTAATTGCAATAATTGAACAACTTCTTAAGACCATGCTTACAGACCCTACATAACCCAATGCCCTTGAAATCATTGGTGATGAGAAATTCAAGCATAAGTCTACTTTGGTAACCTAGCAAATCAGAAGAAAAGGCAAAGGCAGATCCAAGGTTGAAAAAAAAATCCCAAGAGTGATATTCAATATAAGGGAAATAATAAATGAAGCCAAGAGTATCAAAGAGGCCATGGATAGAAATGATAAATAATTTAATGACCTGGTAGATTGGGAGGAAGAACAAATCATGAATCCTATTATGGACCTAGACTTAATTGATGAATAACATGAGAGAGTCATGAACATACTCCAACAATGACAACTAGGGGCCCCACCATCAAATTAAGCATATTCTATTTTGTAAACTTTTTGTAACATTTTGAAATAGAATATCCCCATTATAAAGGCATATGCTAATTTGTTAGCATATTTGCCTCGAGGTTAGTACAATTTGGAAAAGCACATATATTTTAGGATTCGTAAGGATAGTTCTCCCTATCTTTGTACATTTGTATTTTTTAACTGATTGGTATACTACCTAGTCTTCCTATAAAGGCATGTATGACCATTGTAAATGAGAAAGAGAGTTTTTGAGAAAATTTTGTATACTAGAAGAAATTAATAAGATCAAATAATTTTAAAAGGATTGTCCATTTTGATATGTTAATTGTTAATATGTATTAGTATAGGTTCTGAATTTGAATAGTGTCTTTGAATTCTGAATAGCATTCTTTAATCACAGGGTTTCTAGTTTTTGATCTCAATTATTAGTAGAGGTTTTGAGTTTGAATAGTGTCTTTTAATTATGAATATCATTCTTTAATCATAGAGTTTCTAATTTGTGCATATGCTAGATTATTTGAAATATATTACGTTTTGATTGATTTTATTTTGCTTTGTATTAAGATGTGCAATTGTTATTTGATTATAGTGGTAAATATCTAAAGTAAACTTGGTTCTTACTTATGATTCTTAAACATTTTCCTTTGAAGTTTGCCTAATATATAGTGAGATTTGAGCTTAGGCTATGTTGCATTATATATTTTTTAAATGTGTATTCAGTTTCCATTGATACTTTGTTAAAATGTTTAGGATTAAAATTGGCAATCACTTACTTCTTTTCTGCCTTACCCTCCACTTTACTCTTTTTTTACACCAAGATCACTTTAGTTTTAGTTACATTATAAATATCCATTTAGGATTAGTATGTATCTTTAATATGGGGCATAAATCACTAAGTATCAACAAAGATTCACAAAGAATAGGCCAAGGTGGCTCCCAAACACCAAATTATATAAATATTGTGGAACAATTATCTTACTCTAATACTATTTCACCATAGGCAACAATATTGTCAAAACCTACAACTCATACTCTAAATTTTCTAAATTCTAAAATGAGAAGTGTTCTCTAAACACTAAGGGCACCTATGGTTCATTTAGAAGCATCAATAGGATAGCTCCCATTGGTGCTAAAAGGAGGGCTATAATTCTTTGAATCCTTATTAATCTTAATATTTTTCACCTAAAGATCAATATATATTTGTGTTTTTGAGTGAATTATTTCCTTAACAGTATAAATATCATTGACATTTGTTATTTCCAACACCCCTTTGTATTTTCTTCAAAGTTCTTTGAGAATTGGTGCTTATTTATAGTAAATTTGTCTTTAACTTTGAAATCCACAATATCTAAGGTTAGAAGGGTTTGTTTTGATCAAAGGCAGGCATATATTTCATAGATCTAAGTTATTTTAGTCTTAGACTAGCAAATATAGAACATATTTATGTATTTGGGCACACCTTTGAGCTAATTCAATCAAAGATCAACATCATTTACAAATTTTCATACCACCTTTATAAAATGAGCTCAATGTGTAGGTCTAACTCTTGTTCTTCATAAAAGATAACTTGACACATTGTATTTTAGGTAGGATCTTAAAATTTCAAGATGAAATTACCCAATATTAGAACAAGAACACACTCATCAACCTGAGATCCTTTACTTGAAATTGAGGTACATAGGAGATCTAGACATGATAAAGGTAGATGTAAGAGATTCAAGTGTCTTCCAAATTCACCTCTTTGAGGTACTTGTGCCTTCAACCTTCATCTAGGTATGGCATGGTTGGGGGATTCTTAAATTAATGTACCAGGGGTAGTTCATGATCTTCCAAGGAACCCTAAAAAATATCTACCTACATTTAGCCCAATCAGAATAATAACAACTAAGGAACATATAAAGTATATTAAAGCTATCTTAAGGCTACTTAATGTAGTACATGAGGATGTAGCATGTAGTCTATTTCCTTTCACTTTTAAAGATGTAGCTTGAGTGGTTTTTAAACTTGCTTATAATTACATTACAAGTTAGAATGATTTAAATAATGTGTTCATTGATCAATTTGGAAATATTATTAGTCCTTGTGTTTAGTTACCATCAATTCACCACTATTAGAAGGGACACTAATGAGCCTATCAGTTCATTTAATTATAGACTTTAAAAAATGTATAGCATAACCATATAGCCTTATAAAATTGATGATGTTCTATCTTTAGAGATATACAAAGATGAAATGGTTCTAATGACCTCTATATTATTGAAAAGATCCATCCCAACTATAGCCTCATTAGCCTAGGCCTACTCTAAATCTATGACCATTAATGATTAAATGCAATCCCAAGGGAAAATGGCTTACTCAATCCCAAATTTGAACCCACATATGCATGTGATGAACTTGTTCCCCAATAACAACCAAAATATCCCAACCTTAAACCAACTTCCAAACTTAAATCAATTACCCTTAAGTTATGCAGCCCCAAATCAACATCTAGGATTCTTGAGTCATCTTACTAATGGATTTAATGTAGGTGATCAACAAGTTTTAGTGCTAGTTTTATGTGCTAACAACAATCAGGTACATAATTTTGAAACTCTAAAAAATGAGGAGTCTATCTTGAAAATGGTTAAAAAATTAAGCACTAATTTCTTTCAGTTGTAGAAACATGTAGGTAATATCAGAGAGAACTCTAGTGGGAATTTATCATTTTAAATGTTTAATAAGTGAAGAAATAGATTTCAAAATGATAGTTTTCACAATAAAAAGGCTAATGAACCATCTTCTAATAACAATAATATGGGCATTAATCTTACCGATATTGCATTGCCTAACTATTCTAGTGTACATTGCACAACCAAGCATGTGGAAATCGATTGTATAGAATTTTTAAAATCCTTTGAGGTTTTCATAGAGGAGTTGGATACATTTGAATTGGTCCCTAAAAAATAAAGTGGTGCATGTCACTTTAGATCTAAGCCATCTAAGTAGGCCTTCATGATGGACACCTTTGACTTCCCCCTTTAAGAGGAAAATGAGCCTAATGAGATCCCTAAAGAAACCTAGGCCTTTCAATAGTTATTGAAGAAGACCTACCCCTTAAGGAATAGAGAGTAGAGGTATCCTCTAACTACCTCAAGGCCTCCAAATAATTTTGTAACTCCTCCTGATACCTCTTCAAGTAATAATCTAGAGCCACAAAAAGGGAGTACTTCTAAAACCATTGTTGAAATTCTTAGTGATTCTAGTAAAATTATGAATAACATAGTTGAGGACATGAAGAAGATAAAGGTTAATATCATATTTCATGAAATCACATAGATTATAAAATAAAGGGACCTCTTATTGGAATCCTTGTCAAAGAAACACAACAATCCACTAAAGACTGATCATGCCAATGTGACTAGGCATAAAGCCAAAACTAAGTCTCCTCCTTTCTTGCTCACTATTAGGATATTTGGTAAGAACTTGCAAAATTTATTATTAGATTCAATATTTTATACCAATATCATGCCTATAGGTATATGCAAGTAAATTGGTTTAGCATCTATAAAGGCTAACAGGGTTATCACCCAATTGGATAAATCTAGAGTTAAGGTTGTAGGAGAATTAATAAATGTTCATATGCAACTAGATTTTGAGCCAAGGATACAATAATTAATTGATATTCAAGTGGTTGAAATACCTAATGTTTATGGAATATTACTAATCAAGGAATGGACCAAGGTTTTTAATGGTTACATATTTATAGATTGCTCACATATATGGCTACCTTAGAAGGGGGTCCCAATCAAATTATAGTTGAAAGAGAACCAAGAATGAAGCATATTATAAATAATTAAAATGGTGTAAATTAGAGGGTCAATATAGTTGACTCAAACTTATGGGTCTTCACCCTAAAATCCAATAAGATATATGATCCCAAGAATGCTTAGGTTGTTCTTAGATTGTGGAAATTACATTTTGGTGGTGCTAAGTTTAGTGCTAGATTATGGGTTGTTATCTTGACTGATCCCACTAGTAAAGGGTATCATGCTTCTTATAGGATCCAATTCCCTTGTACTAACAATCTTGCTAAGTATGAAACACTGGTCCTAGGTTTACAATTTTCTATTAAGAATAATGTCAAAGAACTACTAGTTTATGAAGATTTAGAACTATTGGTTAACCAAGTTAGAAGCAAATACTAATGTAAAATTTCATACTTGAAAGATATAAGTTTAGAGTTTGGGAGCTAACTGAGTCGTTTGATGCCTTTAACATCACCTACAACCCAAGGGAAGAAAACTAAGCTACTGATGAGATAGCATTTTTTATATCCAACCTCATGCCCAAATAATATTCTCCAAGTTTCAATGTTGAGTTGATCACTTGTCCTTCAGTTCTTGAAAACATTAATCATTTTCAAGTCTTTAATGATGATCAGTAGATATTTGATTTCATAACTAATTCTAGGGAATTTGACACCAACATTATTTATGAAGATGATGAAAATCCATCTAGGGAAGATAAATTTGATGGCAAGGTCATTTAGTTGAATGACAAAAAAATTCCTAAGGGGATGATTGTATTAGAAAGACTTTTTGAGAAAGAAAAACCTATTGATACTTCCAAGGTTCCTAAGGTAATTTTGAAAGACTATAATTCTATTGAATTAATCCTTAAAGATTATCCTCGAATGGTAAATGTTGGGAAGTCATGTACAAACATTGAGAATAAAAAAGCTAAGAAACTCCTTTCCCAATACAGAGATGTCATAGCCTAGTCTTGTGATGACTTAAATATCTTTGATCCAAGGGTCATCACACATACCATACCCCTTAAAGAGAGATACAAACCATTCAGGTAAAAACAAAGGCCTATAAACCTTATATTAGAACTAATGATCTTTAAAGAGGTTAAAATACTTCTAAATGCTAGGATAGTCTTCCCCATCAGACACTCTACTTGGGTGGCTAATTTGGCACTAGTCAGGAAGAAAAATGGTGAGATTAGACTTGTATAGACTTCAAAAATTTGAAAAAAATAATTAGAGAAGGATAAGTACCCCCTTCCTTCCCTAAACCAAGTAATTCAAGTTGTTTCAAGATCAGCTATGATGTCCCTTTTTTATGGCTTTTCAGGTTATAACCAAGTATTGGTTGATAGGGGGGACAAGATGAAGACAACCTTCACCACAAAGTGGGAGACCTTTACTTACAAGAGAATGACCTATAGACTCATCAATGTAGGAGCCACCTTCTAGAGAGATATGGATCATGCCTTCCAAGGTCTGATAGGTAAATGTATCATTATTTATATGGATAATCTAATAGTTTTTTTCTAAAAATAGGGAAGATCACTTCATGCATTTACAACAAGTTTTTGAAAGATGTAGAAGGTATGGCATTTCCTTGAACCCTAAGAAAATTATCTTTTGTGTGAGTGAAGGAAAGTCATTAGGTCATGTTATAACCAAATATGGGTTCTCTATAGACCTTGAAAGAGTGGAGTCCATATTTAGAATAGATCCTACAAATAGTAAGGAGTTAAAGTCATTTTTTGGTAAAATTAATTTTGTAAGAAAGTTTATTTCTAGTTTTGTAGAAATACTCAAGCCACTAAGTGACATGCTAAAAAAGGATGCCAAAGTTGCATGGAATGAGGATTCCAAAAAGGCATTTAATGATATCAAGAGGACCATCAATCAGGCTCTAGTCCTTATAAGTACTAATTTTTCAAGGGACTTCTACCTTTATTCTTTTGCATCTAATCACATTATGGCTACAATGTTAACTCAAAAAATTGAAGGGTGTGACCACCCAATAGGTTTAATGAGCACTAATTTAAAGAATGATAAGTTAAATTACTCATTTATTTATAAATAAACATATGCATTAGTCAAGGTAGTTAATAAATTTAGACTTTACATCCTTAAAAATAAGGTGCATGCCATCTTACCTGACCCTTCCAACAAACTTATGTTAAGTCAAAATGAATTGGGATAATTTAGATGTAAATGGATGTCAATCTTGCATGAATATGACCTAGAGTTAAAAATAAAAAAATTGGTAAGGTGCCAAGGTTTGATTTAGATGATTGTTACTACTAACCCTAGGCTAAATAATATGCAATTGGATCAACAAGACTTTTAATCTAGTGAGTGGTACGATCCAATCATTCATTTAATAATCAATGGTATTTGTCCTTAAAGTCTATCCAGGGAGTAAAATAGGGCCTTAAGGTTAAAGGCAGGCCATTACTTGATCAATAATGGGGTCTCATATGGGATTAATTTTTAAGGTGTCTACTTAAGGTGTGTCTCTCAAGAAGAAGCCACCCAAATCATGAGTACCTTTCATAAAAATTTTGGGGGTGGACATCCATCTAGGAAGACCATGGCCCATAAGATTCTTATAACTAGTTATTATTGGCCAAATATTTTCAAAGATGCCCACAAACATATAAGATAATTCCACTTATGTCATATCTTTAACACTAAAGAGCCAAAGGTAGAAATGCCTTTGTAGCCAATCATGATTGACAAACCTTTTGCTTAATGGGGATTGGACTTTGTTGCATAATCAACCCAAACTCATCTAAAGGTCATAAGTATGTCCTTACTATTATAGATTATTATAAAAGATGGACTAAATCTATAGCCACCAAATAATGCAAAACTGAGGAAGTGATCAAATTCTTAGAGGAAAACATCTATACTAGGTTTGGGACTCTAGTATATCTAGTATGTGATAATGGGTCTGCCTTCACATACATAGAGATGATTAAATGGGATTATGATAATGGAATTACTCTCATGTTTGCCTCCAACCATTATCCCTAAGGATATGGATTATTTGAGTCAACAAATAAGAACCTAATGAAAGAAATCAAGAAGTATGTCGAAGACAAGCCCAAAACTTGGCACAAGCTCCTTAAATATGTAATTTGGGCTGATAGGATAAGAATCAAGAAAGCCTTAAAACCCTCACCATTACTACTAGTGTATGGATATGAACCCATCTTTCCCATCACTCTCAAGTTACCTACATAAATATTTATACATGAGTATATGAAGGAGAGTTAAGAGCTATCCAATTCTAGATTGCTAGATATAATTCAAATGGAAGATTCAAGAGAGAAAGATTTTGTTGATTTTAGTAGGAATCAAACCACAATCAAGATATGGTTTGATAAAAGGTCCAAAATCAAGGTGTTTAGACAAGGAGACCTAGTTCTCCTTTGGGATAAAGCATCTGAACCAAAGGGAAAACATGGTATATTCACACCCCTATGGATTGGCCCATACCATAATATAGAAACATTGGAAAATAATACCTTCAAGATCAAAGAGTTATAAGGAACATAGTTTACATTGCCCACCAATGGGCAATACTTCAAACACTATTTCTCTACTGATCCCTATAGGATATTCATGGAGTAAAATTATAAGAGATTAAATTAGTATTAGTAGGCTAGTTAGTTTATTTTCTATGTTCTTTCCTTCTCATCTATTGTTTTTCCATAGGCATGTATATATTTGTTTATTTTCCCTGGTTATCTTTCTTTTTGTTGTGTGTTTCTTTCCTATTGTTTGGTTCCTTGATTCCAATAAGTCCTTAGGGGCAATCTTGAGCTCAAAAATGATGAACTTTGAAAAAAAAACGTGCCCCCCAATTCAAAAATGAAGGTATGAACCCCATGTATAAAGTAACCATGGTTTTAAAATACAAAACATGATGTTATATCTTAGAGAAACTAATAAAGACCAATGGAAAGGCAAATCACTTCATTAGACCCTAACCACTATCTTGACCTCAAACTAGTTTTAAGAGGATTTGAACTTATGGGATGAAGACTCAAATTATTAGGGTATACCTAAAACTATCACTTAATTAACATCCTTGCCTGGGTTAAGAGTATTAATCATAGGTTATTTTCCAAAGATCAAATAATTGACCAAATCCTAAAAACTTGGCTATCCTAGCTCCCAACCTTAATGAAAGATTAAATATCTAAGAAAATACAAAAATAAGGATATAATGTAAAAATAGAAGCTTTTAGACATAGGTGATTTTTGTTATCTCCATCAGGGCAATGGATGCTTGGTTGGTAGTAAAGCAAGGTCATGAGTTTCTATCAAGGCTATGGACACCTAGCTAGTAGTAGAGCAATGCCCAAGCCTTCCCTAAGTTAAGAGTGTGCTTTATACTGAACATTTTAGCACATTATAAGTTAGTGTAAGTTATTGGGGACATGAAATCTAGAATTTGTTTCTTGAACCCCATGGTAAATAATAAATGGAATCAAATCACACACATATTCTGGATATGTCTTGGCATTTGACCTTAAAATCACAAGTGCAAAGTTTATTTCAACTATGTCTTGTTATAGATGATGACATTGAACAAATAAAGTGGATGACCTAATTGTTTGTCTAATTAGAGTCTCTAGGTTCTAACATATTGCTATGTTTTCCCCATGAGTTACCATTTTTTGGGACCAACATACCCCATTTTTTGAATTGGGACCCTTGAGAAACCCTCAAAATAAAACATCAAAATTTCAACATGTTAGGGTCTTTTATAGAATTTTAAAAATCATCCACTTTGTTAAGAGATAGGCTTATGTGGTTTTAATCTAATTTAATCTGGACTAATATTGCTAATAAAGTTCATTTGCCCTTTAAGTTGTAGGTTCCATGGAGTTCATCCCCTTGGGTTTTGTATTTTAAAACCCTAGAAAACCCTTGATTCAAATTTGAATGAAGGCAGGAACTAAATTGGTAGGAACCATTTTAAAATTCATTTGTAGACTTAAGTATAAAGCACATATTCTAGGTTTAGTCATTTTTTTTAACATAACTTGACTAAGAAATATGATCCCCATCATTATTTCCCCCTTTTTCTAAAAATCATTATGGCCTAACTAAATGTCTTTATGCAGGGTCCTTTTATATTCCCCAAATTAGCCTAAGACTTTAATACGAAGGCCCCAACACATTCATTAATACAGTCACAACCTTAGTCTCATCACCTTAAGCCTAAGTTTTTATTATCTTTGTGATCCTAAAATTAACTTCCTCATGCTTTGTAAGATCCTATGGTTGTCTCTTTATCATGGGATTTGATCCAACAACATGAGTATAGCCCAAAATTGAGCTTAAATAACATACATTTTTGGTGATATGATAATCCACTCTTACTCACTAGGACCTAATCAGACAGAGTGAAACATAATTGAAAAGTCAAAATGGTACAAGAAGATCAAAATATAGACATGTGACACCATCACATTTGGGGATTAAAAGGAAAAGGGGCCTACCTAACATGACTACCAATCAAAATCAAGTCCCCAGATCAAGATCCTACAGTTGTCACTTTATTGTGGCATTTGATCCAATGGGGAAAACTAACACTAAGACTCAAGGAAGCCCCATGGAAATTCCAAGTGGCACCCTCGTATTTGGCACTAAATATTTTAATGAACTTAAAATTTATGTTCTTGTGACTGTCATCCAAGCATATAAAAACATGAACTTGATGCCTGTATGATCATCAAATTTAAGCCAAATAAAATTAAAACTTCACTAGTTTAAACTTGATGATGATGTAACCATCAATTGACACCCATCAAGGTGTATTTGATGTCCATGAGACCGTAAATTATAACCCAATGAAATATCTTAATTAGTGTTCAAATGGAATTCCAAAATCATATATTAACTTGGAAATGGCTTCTTAATCTCAAGGAAATGCTCAAAAGATGTTCAACAATGGGAGCCTTCATCCTACAAAAATATGGAAATGGTCTTAAATCTAAATGCTTAGTATAAATTCATATGGAAGGGTTATCATGGAATTTTGTCATCAACCTTAAATTATGAACTTACGCTAAGTCTTATGTTAAAAGGGGAAGCCCTTGTCAAATAGAGTATAAGTTAACCAAAGGTTTTTGTATGTGGTGGCCTAAAATATTTAGACCTTTACCCCTTCATTATAAACTAGGAAATGTAGGCATATGTCCCTTAGCCTTATGTTTACTTCATGCTTAATAAACATGAAACAAACCTTATCCTAAGGAACTTAAGCCTAGATCATGACTTTAATAATAAATTGACTTAATGTTTGGGCATTATTTGTAGATTACTGGTTGTCACTTTATCACTAGATTTGATCCAATAGTGTGAGGGAACCAATTAATTTTCAAAGGCCCATAAGCTCTCCATGTGGTTGATACTAGATCAAAAAATGATTGACCAAAATATTTGGAACACATAGAAGGCATGTAAAGTTTCAAGTGTCATTATCATAGAGTTTGTAATAGGGAGACATAATCAAGATCCAAGGGCCTAGATTATAATAAATGGCTCATGCTAATTTAGGGGTTTTATCCTATGGTGAAAAATGAAGAAGGTATTTTTAAATACCAATGGCTAGTGTTCAAATGACATTTATGAAAAATTCCATAAAAAATCAAGACTTGTGCCACATAAGCACCACTCAAGCAAAA
This sequence comes from Torreya grandis, assembly GCA_037957365.1. NCBI lineage: Eukaryota > Viridiplantae > Streptophyta > Pinopsida > Cupressales > Taxaceae > Torreya > Torreya grandis. The sequence goes on along the minus strand of JARHVA010000782.1, from coordinate 2,967,099 downwards.
AAAGACAAAATTGGAGATCTAATGGGCTCAAAAACATAAAGGTATAAAGGTAAAGGTCAAAATAAAATCTATAACATGTACAAGTTGAAGCCTAGATATATTCCACCATTAATGCTCCAAAACCCTAAACCCTACATAAAGCAACCCAAATGGATTCAATTTATTACAATTCAATTACAAGACAACTTAATTGTGTTTCTAAGCATGAGAAAGATTTCACAAATGTCATCTCCAATCTAGTGTGAATAATTAGCAAGAAATAGAGACCATGGTAGCTAGCAGGAAGAAATTAAAATAAGAGGTTGAGCTCTATTTGATAATAGATAATGAGGGTCAGATATTCAAGGATATAGAAGTGGACCTTGCAATATTGAATATCCAAGGCATTAGGAATTGGTTTGAGATATTCTTTATGATATAATAATTATAACCCATCTCAAGGGAGGAGTATATAAATACCACCATAAATAGATGACACAGTGACTTGGTTGTAATCCAAATGGGCCTTCATCACACCATGGTAAAAGTAGAGGTATTACACTACATTGATGTCCTTGCCCCCATATTTTTTTATTATAGGATAGATGATGAATGGATCATTAGGGAAGGTATCTCAAAAGGGTTATCATAAATTTCACTTGGTGATTTCAAAAATTACTATAATCTCCCCTTCCCCATGTAGACCCTCCTAAAATTAGGGAATATACCAATAACCATGACCTAGACTCCATCCTAAGACCCTAACTCTACTAAGGACCTCACATATTTAGAACCCTTGATGGAAAAATACCTATCATCTAGTTTAGAGAGTGTACTATGGTGATAATGAACTTGTTGAATAGATATTTTGGTGCTCCTTTGATCACTTACATAAATAAGGTTTGGGTCTCATATGTGCACTTCCTAGTGGAGGAAAAACTTAACCCTCCAATTGGAGATTTGATCAGTATCTTATTTGCTAAGCAATTCATTTCCATCAAGATAAAATCCTCCAATCAAATATTTATGATGTCATACCTCCATGATTCCATTCTAGCCTCAACCACCTTCTTTGAGATTAGGAATTGGTCCACAGAGGGTAGGATAACCATTTCACACTACAATTCCAAGATGCACATATTCAACTATAGGAATCACATGTAGTTTATTTATGACTACATTTACCCTGCTATAGTGGAGTCCATCATAGGTGTTCCTATGCCTAAGATCCAGCCCCTCATCAAGAGATATGTTGAAAAGATATGGGACCTATGACATTATCTTGATTGCATAGTCACCAAGATATAAGGAATCATGACTCAACCTTACAAGCTACCAATATATGTTCCAAATGAGATTATAGAGTAGGAAATTACTTCCTAACTCATCCATGGTATTGATAGGTCTTGGAAAGAGAAAATGAAAGGCCTACTCCACCCCTTCCCCTTGAATATTGATAAAAATATAATAAAATATTAGAAATAGGTGGAGGTTATGTCCACACATAAAGATTCATTTGGCTTCCAACTGGATGAAATCCAAATGTGGGATCCAAATAATGTAGTTGATGACCATATAAGGGAAAAGAATCTCTCAAATATATAATATGCACATCAACTCAGTGTTCATGACACCATATATATCAAGGTTAAGAACTGTGAAGAGGTATTGTCTAGGATCTAAGGCCATAACATTAATCTCAAGAACAAATTGGTTAGGAATAACAAACCAACTAGAGAAACATGGAAAATGCACCCTTGTTAATACCATCTACTACCTGGGCCATCTAGAATAGTCCATGAGCCACCTTAGACAGATTAATCACAAACCCAACAATAAGATGAGAAAATTCAAGGTGATCAAAGCGAAGGAAAGGAGAAGGCTATAGAGATAAGATTAGAATAAAGACTTGAAGAAGGGCCATTACCTTCAACCATGTAATAAAGGTAACCTTATCTAATCCATTACATTGACATGATATCCTTGGAACCAAAAGAGACACTTGAGGGTGCCCTCAAAGAACTTACAAAGTCCTATGGCTTAGGTGGAGAGGAGGACCCTTCAGAGGAAATAATAAGAAAAGACTTAATCCTTGTGGCCCCACAAGAGAAGAGGTAAGAAAGACTGGCCTTGGTCTTAGTAAGACCAAGGAAGAAGCCCAAATTGACCTTCACTCATCAAAATAGTAAAGTCAATCTCTTTAGTGATGAATTTCTAATCCATGGACCAGTCATCCTTGATTGGTTCATCTATGGAAAATAGCATAAGATCCCCTCTCTTTCTCATTCTTGTGCCATGACAAGGGTCACTGATGTGGGAATACAAGATGATATGAAGCCTTGGATAAGGGATATAATGAAAGATCAAGAAGAAATAAGAATTTTGGTTGCTAAAAGGGCCAAAAGGTAATAAGATAGATGCTCTAGGAACATCTACTAGCTCAAGTGTGGAGGTCCTAGAACCTCCCCAACTCAAATAACTAGTCACTACAATCCACTTCAACCCTAAGATTACTAGGTTGGAAAGAATAATAACCAAGACAACTATGGTTGGGATAGAATAAATCACCTTTCAAAAGGTGGAACTATTTGTAAGACTAACACCACTGGGTGGCTAGTAGCTTAGAGAGGCTGCAATTCATGATGAAGATGTGGAAAGGATAATTGAATCCCATTCAACATAGGCTAAAGTGAGAGTCTAATGAATGAAGTAGAGGATCCAAAAATTGGAAAGAGAGAAAGAAAACTTGGAAAAATAGACAATCTATTAGTGCCAGATATAATAATCAAGTTATTTGACAAGTCATTTTATGACATGTTTGAGGAACTTAAGTCAATGAAATTAAGGTAAGGTGAATTATAAGGATAATGTGAACTATCCAAGAGATTAGTCACCCAGTGGTAGGCCTCTAAGGATAAAATAGCTCAACTCTTCAATATTTAAGCAAAGAAGTAGATCCCAAACTTCAAAACCATTAGTTTAGGGCATTTGAGTACAATTCTAGGAATTATGATTGAAAAGGTTTAGAGTTTAAGTACATGGCATAATGGCATGGAAAGGGTCCTAAAAGAAGAGAAAGAACTAATTATAAGAACTAAATAACTTCTTAGGACTATGCTTATAGAGCCTGCACAACCCAATGCCCTTAGGATCATTAGTGATGAGGAATTCAAGCATAGGGATACTTTGGTAACCTAAGAAATTAGAGGAAAAGGCCAAGGTAGATTCGAGGGTGAAAAAAACAAAATCTTAGGCATGATACTCAACATAGGAGAAACAATAAATAAATCTAGGAGTATCAAAGAGTCCATGGATAGAAATGATAAAGAATTTGATGACCTAGTAGGTCAAGAGGAAGAATAAATCATGAAGCCTGCTATGGACCTAGACTTAATTGATGAACAACATGAGAGAGCCATGAACATACTCCAATAGTGACAACTAGGGGCCCCACCATCAAATTAAGCATATTTTAATTTGTAAAAGTTTTGTAACATTTTGAAATAGAATATCCCCATTGTAAAGGCATGTGCTAGTTTGTTAGCATATTTGCCTCTAGGTCAGTACATTTTGGAAAAGAACTTATATTTTAGGACTTGTAAGGATATCTATCCCTATCTTTGTACACCTATATTTTGTAACTAATCGGTATACTACCTAGTCTTCCTATAAAGGCATGTATGACCATTTTGAGCAAATTTTGTATACTAGAAGCAATTAATAAGATCAAAGAATTATAAAAGGATTGTCCATTTTTATATGTTAATTGCTAGATGGCTTTTCTCTCAAATGTTATTAGAGGTCTTGAATTTTAATAGTGTCTTTGAATTTTGATTAACATTCTTTAATCACAGGGTTCCTGATTTGTGCCTATGCTAGATTATTTTAAAGATCTTAGGTTCTGCTTCATTTCATTTTGCTTTGTATTTAGATGTGAAATTTTTGTTTGATTATAGTGGTAAATCCCTAAAGTAGACTTGGTTCTTACTTGTGATTCCTAAACATTTTCCTTTGAAGTTTGCTTGATATATAGTGAGATTTGAGTTTAGGCTATGTTGCATTATATATTTGTTAAATTCATATTTAGTTGCCATTGATACTTTGTTAAAATGTTTAGGACTAAAACTGGTAATCACTTACTTCTTTTCTATCCTACCCTCCTCTTTGCTCTTTTTTTACACCAAGATCACTTTAGTTTTAGTTATATTATAAATATCCACTTAGATTAGTCTGTATCTTAAAGCTAAGACATAAATCACTAAGTATCAATAAAAATTCACAAAGAATGGGCCAAGGTGGCTCCCAACAACCAAATCATATAAATATTATGGAGCAGTTATCTTACTCTATTGTTATTTCACCATAAGAAACAAGATTCTCAAAACCTACAACTCATGCTCTAAATTTTCTAAATTATAAAATGAGAAGTGTTCTCTAAATACTAAGTGCACTTGTGTTGAATTTATAAACATCAATAAATCCAAAATGAATATTTACAAACATTCTCATTATGTTGTCCTTATTCTACATGAAAAACACAATTTATCTTTTTGTTTTTCTTCATCTCTCCTTATTCTTTTGTTATCCTTGTTTTACATGTGAATAAATTCTTCTTGTATTGACAAACCAACATGGGTAGTAGTTATATACAAGGGTTTTTTTTATTTTTATTCTTCAGAACAATGACTTGAATGTAGAACACATCATAACATAGATCTATTATATAAAAAATAGTCTTATACATAGTTTTATAGAATAGAATAGTTTCTTCACAAATAAATATTTTTTTGGTATTTATTGAAACTCTCTACCTCTATTCTATGAGTTTTTCCCCTCTTACAACACTCCAACTCCTCTCTCATGCAATTTCAATGATTTATATGTTAAAATATGCAATAAATATCCACTTAGATTAGTTCGTATCTTAAAGCTGGGACATAACTCACTAAGTATCAATAAAGACTCACAAAGAATGGGCCAAGGTGGCTCCCAACCACCAAATTATATAAATATTTTGGAACAGTTATCTTACTCTATTGTTACTCTATGAGGTTCTCCCCTCTTACAACACTCCAACTCCTCTCTCATGCAATTTCAACCCTTTATATGTTAAAATATATAATAAATATCCACTTAGATTAGTCTGTATCTTAAATCTGGGACATAATTCACTGAGTATCAATAAAGATTCACAAATAATGGGCCAAGGTTGCTCCCAACCACCAAATTATATAAATATTGTGGAACAGTTATCTTACTCTATTGTTATTTCACCATAGGCAACAAGATTGTCAAAACCTACAACTCATGATCTAAATTTTCTAAATTCTAAAATGATAAGTGTTATATAATACTAGGTGCACCTGTGGTGAATTTATAAACATCAATAAATCCAAAATGAATATTTATAAACATTCTCATTATGTTATCCTTATTTTACATGAACAACACAATTTGTCTTTTTGTTTTTCCTCATCTCTCCTTATTCTTTTGTTATCCTTATTTTACATGTGAATAAAATCTTCTTGTATTGACAAACCAACATGGGTAGTAGTTATATACAAGGGTTTTTTGATTTGTATTCTTCATAACAATGACTTGAATGTAGAACACATCATAACATAGATCTATTGTATACAAAATAGTTTTATACATAGTTTTATAGAATATAATAGTTTCTTCACAAATCAATATTTTTTTGGTATTTCTTGTAATTCTCTACATCTATTTTATGAGGTTTTCCCCTTTTACAACACTCTAACTCCTCTCTCATGCAATTTCAATGCTTTATATGTTAAAATATACAATAAATATTCACTTAGATTAGTTTGTATCTTAAAGTTGGGACATAACTCACTAAGTATCAATAAATATTCACAAAGAATGGGCCAAGGTGGTTCCCAACCACCAAATTATATAAATATTTTGGAGTAGTTATCTTACTCTATTGTTACTCTATGAGGTTTTCCCCTCTTAAAACACTCCAACTCCTCTCTCATGCATTTTCAACCCTTTATATGTTAAAATATACAATAAATATCCACTTAGATTAGTCTGTATCTTAAATCTGGGACATAACTCACTAAGTATCAATAAAGATTCACAAAGAATGGGCCAAGGTGGCTCCCAACCACCAAATTATATAAATATTGTGGAACAGTTATCTTACTCTATTGTTATTTCACCATAGGCAACAAGATTGTCAAAACCTACAACTCATGATCTAAATTTTCTAAATTCTAAAATGATAAGTTTTCTATAATACTAGGTGCACCTATGGTGAATTTATAAGCATCAATAAATACAAAATGAATATTTACAAACATTCTCATTATGTTATCCTTATTCTACATGAACAACACAATTTATTTTTTTATTTTTCTTCATCTCTCCTTATTCTTTTGTTATCCTTGTTTTACATGTGAATAAATTCTTCTTTTATTGACAACCTAACATGGGTATTAGTTATATACAATGGTTTCTTGATTTTTATTCTTTAATACAATGACTTGAATGTAGAACACATCATAACATAGATCTATTGTATACAAAATAGTCTTATACATAGTTTTATAGAACAAAATAGTTTCCTCACAAATAAATATTTTTTTGGTATTTATTGAAACTCTCTACATCTATTACATGAGTTTTTACCCTCTTAAAACACTCCAACTCCTCTCTCATGCAATTTCAACCCTTTATATGTTAAAATATACAATAAACTTCCTTTTTCTTGCCATTCTCATGTTACATGGTAGTCATACTTGTCATTTCTTGGTATCTATTATATTTAGCCACTACATGCACATTGAATCACCTTAACACATCTTATTAGACCTATTTCATACCTAATATAAACATTACTCCATCATTACACCCCACATTACACAAACCTCTATTTTTGGCTACAAACCCTTTATTAGTCCCTTCATTGAAGAGAATTTTGTCCTTTTATGATTTTTGAAGGTCTTCACCATCTCCCTCTTAATGAATTAGATTCATATAAAGTATTTAAAATATTTACCAAGCTTATAGTTCCCAATTTTGGTTAATATCCTCCTTCAACTTCAGTCACGTGTTGTGAGAGAACTGTGAGGGATAGAGATGAGATGTTAGCTCCTACATGTGCATAGATGAATCTTCTAAGAAAGACCAATATTATTTTATCTAAATTGATAAGGGTTATATGAGGTAATGAGGTTTATCTCATAGATAAATATCTTAGAATAGGCCAAAATTTGGTTAGTGGGGATTGTATATTATGACTCGTTATCCTAGTCTATGAACTATCTATGCAAACATGTCTAGATGTGAATTTTAAGGATAGAATGGTCATTGTATAGTCTTAGATAGGCCTCAAGAGAGAAGTTTTTAGTTGATCAGATACATCCCTTGATATCATCTTTTCATCCTTGAGTGTGCAAACTAAGCAAACTTATGTTGTCCATTATAAGAGAACCATGAGGACTAGATATGAGACATTATCCCTTGCACATGCATGGATGATTCCACTAAGAAATATTGGGAGGATTTTATCTAACTCAATATAGGAGAGACATGGTAACAAGGTTTATCTTGCAACTAAATCTCTCAAAATGGGCCAAAAGTTAGTCAATAGGGGTCATATATTATGACTCATTATTATTATTGATGAATAATCTATGAAGTCATGTTTGGATGTTAATTTAAAGGATATAATGACCATTTTATATTATTAGTCGTGCCCCATGAGTGAAGGTTATGGTTGATTAAATGCATCCCTTAGGAGAATATCCTCATCCTTGGCTATTCAAAGTGAGTGAACTTTAGTCACATGTTAAATAAAAACCATGAGGGGTATAGACAAGCCATCATCTCCCACATGTGTATAGATGTGTCCTATAATAAATCCCAAGAATATTTTCTCTAACTTGAGATGGATGAGACATGGTAATGATGTTTTTATTGCCAACAAATATCTCACAATGGGCCAAAAGTTAGTCAGTGGAGGCCATATATTATGACTCATTATCCCAATCAATGAATTGTCTATATGGACATGTCTAGATGGGTATTTTAAGGATGGAATAACCATTTTATAGTCATGTATAAGCCCTAAGAGTGAAGTTTATAGTTCATCAGATGCATCCCTTAAGAGAATATCCTTGTCCCTGAGTGTGCAAAGTAAACAAACTTTGGTCTCATGTTTTATGAGAACCATGAGGGATAGATATAATATTATATATCCAAAACATGCATGGATGATTCCTATGATAAATCCTATAAGGATTTTTTTGAATTGATATGGGTAAAATGTAACAATGAGCTTTATCTCACAACCAAATCTCTCAAAATGGGCCAAAAATTGATCATTGGGGGTTGTATATTATGACTCATTATCCTAAACAATGAACCATCTATTTATAAACATACATATGGTGATTTTAAGTCTATAAAATTCATTGTATAGTCTTAGTCACACCTTGGGAGTGAAGGTTACAATTGATCAGATGCATCCTTTAAGAGAATCTCCTTGTCCTTAAGTGTGTAAAGTGAGCAAACTTTTATCAAGTGTTACAAGAGAAACATGAGGGATATATATTATTCATCATAACTCACACATGCATGGATGATTCCTATAATAAAGTGTAGAAGGATTTTTTAACTTGAGATGGACAAGATGCAAAAACAAGATTTTTCTCATAGCCAAATCTCTTAGAATGGGCCAAAAGTTAATCAGTGGGGGCCATATATTTTGACTTGTTATCCCAATCAATGAATAATCTATGAGAACACATCCATATTGTCATTTTAATGATAGAATTACCATTTTATAGTCTTGGTTGGGTCATAGGATTGAATGTTTTAGTTGATCACATACATAGATTAAGAGAATCTCCTCGTCTTTGAGTGTGTAAAGCGAGTGAACTTTTATTGCATATTGAAAGAGAACCATGAGGGATAGAGACAAGTTTTCAACTCCCACACATTAATGGATGAGTTCTTTAATAAATATTAAGAGTATTTTCTCTAACTCTTGATGAGTGAAACACAGTAATGAGGTTTCACTTGTAGCCAAATCTCTCAGAATGGGCCAAAAATTGGTCAATGAGGGCCGTATATTATGAATCATTAGCTCAATCAATGAACCATCTACACAAAAACATTTGGGTGGGTGTTTTAAGGATATAATGGCCATTATTTGATATCATAGGGTTAAGAAAGAAAAGTTTGTAATTGATCGAATGCATCTCTTAAGAGAATATCCTCATCCCTGTTAGGAAATATAGCTTTTACATTAGTAAATATACGTATTTACCAAGAGGTAAAGAGTAGATTTGATATTTACCAAAAAGTAAATAGTAATTACTTGTTAGTAACCATATGGTTAATATGGTAAGATTATATTAGTTAAAATATATATGTTATTTTGATATATTGCTAATGGTTATAACAATATATTATATTTAGGAGTTTTCTTAATTATAAGATTAAGGTGAGAGAAAATAGCAGAGAGATTATAGGAAATACATTTCCTATATATATGTGTAATGTCTCAGATGTTTGATCTAAGATTGAGATTTATGAGAATTATAACAAAAGATTATTATTGTGATTAAAATTTATCTCTATGTTCATCTCCATTGGTCAGTGCATGAGTTAATTATTTGAATTGGCTCCTCCAATTTTCAACAATGGTATCATAGCAGTTTTAATCTTGCCCTATGATGGAAGGATAAATAATTTGAAGGGGAAGCCATATTATTATTTTTTATCCCAAATGATGTTCATCATTTATTGATAAGAGTTTGATCTAGAATATTCAGTTGTGTCTTGTGCATCTTGTTGTGCTATGCATTCAATTTAGATTTTGCCTTGCACCATCTTCATTTTGATCAAGCTCATATGTTAATATTTTAGGGAGTGACATATGGAAGATACCTCAATCATAACAAGCTTCATAGATTATGAGTGTCTAAACTAGTGTGAATCAATAATTATATAGATCTATATGAATTTATATTATTACAATCTAGATTAAGATCATATACATGATTCATTTCTATAGTGAAGATCATCCAATATAGAATTTGTGTATTTATATATCTTGAGGGAGTTTTATATGGGTTCTCTACCACCAAATGATCTCAGGCATAGACATAAATTCTTATTTCCTAACTTAATCACACATATGGCTCTATAACTTATTGGTGACCCCATAATGAACTCTCTCTCTTTTGATCTTGTCTCAATATTCCATGCAAATCCATGTTCCATAGTATAACTTTGTAGACTTGTTGAATACTTTTCTGAATGTAGATTCAAATTCATATTTTGTGGCTACTATTACTGTATACATTTCAAAAGACTCAGCTAAATTAATCGACCCACCTCGCATATACATGGCCTACTCTTGGGAAATCTAAACCATGTTCTAAGATAGATCAATTATCATCATTCATGGTTTGTGCATAATTTCCTATGTTCTTCACATGACCTATCATCAAACTCTTGAATCTTACCTCAGATGCATCACACATGGTAGACTGATTCTAATTTTTCATCATAATTCATTTAGGTATTTAGGACTCTTTATTATAGTGAGTAATTATATTTCTAATGTAGTTTTTATTTATTATATTTTCTAGGTGGTCATTAAATCAAAGTTTGTTTTAAGTATTTTTATTGGGTCTTATAATCTAAATAATAGATAAATAATTAAAATGGATTTTATTAGTATAATAGTCATTGTGTGTTAAAAGTTCTCTAAAATGTCATTTTTCTAGTCATTAAAAAATAGTATGGGTTAATGTATATATTTGTCAAGTCTTTTTTTAACCATTGATCATAAAAGTATAATGACTTTAGTTATCAAGTGTCTTTTTGAGTCATTTTTATAATTGAGTCATCAAAAATTAAAAAGTGTCAAAGTTGTTTATTGGGTCCATTATAAAAAAATTGACATTTTGTCAAGAGTCAAAAGTTGTCAAAAAGAGTTATGTCAAAAAAGTCAAAGTTGTTTAGGTTTAGATTCATGAATGAATTTTTGCTTATACATGACATCTAAAAAATGAGGGGGTTCTAATTTATATATAATAGACCAATAAAAAACCTATCAAAACTATCAGATTATCTCAAAGATAAATTTACTGAGTAAGGAGTATCACATTCTAGAGGCTAGAGGATACACAGAGGTTGGAGTTTTTTCAAAGACTTCTCATCAATTTCTAATGATTTGGTGACATTTTGTGTGGTGTGTATTTCATTTTTTATACGTGTTTTCAAAATAAAAATAGAATAATATGCATGTTAAAGATATGTAATTTGTGTGTAAATTCCAAACATGATTCCCTGATGTGAATATATTATGAAAGGATATAAAGTACCAATGTAAGTCAGTTCATGGATATTGAAAGGATTTGTGGTAGAGATCCAAAAAAACACTAGGAGATGAACATTTTATGGGTTCCTATTCATGTCAAGGTTTGTGGTAAACTTGTAAAACCATAGGAGTGAGGATCTCTTTATCAAGGTCATGAGCCAAATAGGGCATGCTACAATGGGTGAGCATACTGTAGATAAGAGTGTGATTGTTTTTACACCATGTAAAAACTATGGGGGGAATGTTAGGAAATATAAATTTTACATTAGTGATTCTGAGTATTTACCAAAAGTTAAATAGTAAGATTAATATTTATCGAAAGGTAAATAATAATTAGTTATTAGTAACTTTATGTTTAATACAGTAAGATTGTATTAAATATATATATATATATATATATATATATATATATATGTTGTGATATATTGTTAATGGTTATAACAATATATCATATTTAGGAGTTTGCTTAATTATAGGATTTGGCTGAGAGAAAATAACAAAGAGATTATAGGAAATACATTTCCTATATATGTGTAATGTCCTAGATGTTTGATTTGGGATTGAGATTAATGAGAATTATAGTAGAATATTATTATTGTGATTAAAATTTATCTCTATGTTTAGCTCTATTGGTCAGTGCATGAGTTAATTCTTTGAATTGGATCTTCCAATTCTCACCAGTCCCTAAGTGTACAAAATGAATGAACTTCCATCATGTGTTGCAAGAAAAAAAGAGTGATAAATATAAGTTTTTAGCTCCCACACATGCATAGATGATTCCTCAAAGAAATCACAGGAGAATTTTCTCTAAGTCAAGATAGGTGATACATGGTAATGAGGTTTATCCTGCATCTAAATCTCTTAAAATAAGACAAAAGTTGGTCAGTAGGGGCCATATATTTTGAATTTTTAGTCAAATTGATGATCCATGTATGTGGACACATTTGAATGGGTGTTTTAAAGATAGAAAGGCCATTTTATAGTCTTATTCTCACCCTAGATGTAAAGTTTATATTTGACCATATGCATCCTTTAAGATAATCTCCTCATCTCTGAGTATACAAACTGAGTAAACTTCCATCACACATTATAGGATAACCATGAGGGCTAGAGATTAACTTTCATCTCCTAAACATGAAAAAATGAGTCCAATAATAAATCCTGAGAGTATTTTCTCTAACTTGATATGGGTGAGACATGGTAATGAGGTCTCTATTGCATCCAAATCTGTTAGAAGAACCCAAAATTTTACCATTAGGGTCGTATATTCTTATTCATTATCCCAATAAATAAACCAAGTATACAAATATGTATGGATGGTTATTTTAAGTCTATAAAAAACATTGTTATATCTTGATTGTGTCCCAGGAGTGAAGGCTTTAGTTTATCGAAGGCATCCCTTCAAAGAATCTCCTCATCCCCAAGTGTGAAAATTAAGTGAAATTTTGTCATGTATTTCAAGATACCATGAGGGATAGAGATGAGCCATCAATTCCTACATGTGTATAAATGAGTCCTCTAATAAATCCTAGGAGGATTCTCTCTAACTCAAGTCATGTGAGATGTATCAACAAGGTTTTCTTCACAACCAAATCTCTTAGAATATGCCATAGTTGGTTAGTTTTGGTTGTATATCATCAATCATTATCCCAATTGATGAAAAATATATTTATACATGTCTAGATGGGAATTTTAAGGATATAAAGACCATTATTCAATCTTAGTCATGCCCTAAGAGTGAATATTGTAGTTGATCAAATTCAAACCTTAAGAGAATCTCCTCATCCCTAAGTGTGTAAATTGAGTAAACTTCAGTCACACATTGTAGGAGAACCATGAGGGATAAATATGATCCATTAGCTATCACACATACATATATGAATCCTTTAATAAATCATAGGATGATTTTATCTAAATTGATATGGGTGAGACATAGTAACAATATTTCTCTTGTAACCAAATCTCTTAGAATGGGCCAAAAATTGGTCAGTGGGGGTTGTATATTCTGATTCATGAGCCTAATTGATGAACCATCTATGTAGAAACATTTGAATTGGAATTTTAAGGCTAGAATGACCATTGTGCATTCTCATTCAAGACCTAGGAGTGAAGGTTATAGTTGATCAGATGCATCCCATTATATAATCTCCTCATCCTTGAGTGTGAAAAGTGAGTTAACTTCTATCGTACATTACAAGAGAACCATGAGTTTAAAAAAATCTCCTCATCCTTGAGTGTAAAAAGTGAGTGAACTTATATCGTACATTATAGGAAAACCATGAGTTTTAGCTCCCACATGTACATGGATGATTCCTATAATAAATCCCAAGAGGATTTTCTCTAACTACTAATGGACAAGACACAATAATGAGGTTTCTCTCATAGCCAAATCTCTTAGAATGGGCTAAATGCTGGTTAGTGGGGGTCATATATTATGACTCAGTATATCAATCAATGAACCATCTACACAAACACATATAGATGATAATTTTAAGGCCGTAATGGATATTTTTTGGTCTTGATCAAGCCCTAAGAGTAAAGGTTGTAGTTGATCAAATGCATCCTTTAAGAGAATCTCCTAATCCCTAAGTATGCAAATTGAGTGAACTTCTGTCACACATTGCAGGAGAACTATGAGATATAGAGATGAGCCATTAGCTCTTACATGTACATAGATGACTTATATAATAAATGTTAGGAGGATTTAATTTAACTTGAGATGTAGAAACAAGGTTTTTTTTACAACCAAATCTCTTAGAATAGGCCAAAAGTTGGTCTGTAGGGGCTGTATATTCAAACTCATTAGCCTAATCAAAAAACAATCTATGTAGACACATTTGAATGGGTATTTTATGGCTAAAACATCCATTTTGATCTTGTTCATGCATCAAGAGTGAAGGTTATATTTTATTGGGCATATCCCTTAAGATAATCTCCTCATCCTTGAGTGTGCAAATGAAGTGAACTTCCATCACATGTTGCAATAGAATTGTGAGGGCTAAAGACAAGATGTCAAATATTACATGTGCATGGAATAGTCCTCTAATAAATCTTAGGAGGACTTTATATAGCTCAAGATAGGTGAGATTTGGGAATGAGGTTTCTCTTTCAACCAAATCTCTTAGAAAAGACAAAAATCTGGTCAATAGGGGTCATATATTATGATTCATTAGCCCAATCAATGAACCATCTACATAAACACATCTAGATTGGAATTTTAAGGATAGAATGGATATTTTATAGTCTCAATTACATCCTAAGAGTGAATGTTGTAGTTGATTAGATGTATCCTTTAAGATAATATCCTCATCCTTGAGTGTATAAATTGAGTAAACTTCTATCAGACATTATAGGAGAATAATCAAGGCTAGAGATGGGTAGTTTGCTCTTGCACATGCAAAGATGATTCCTCTAAGAAATATTATGAGGATTATATCTAACTAGATTTGGATTAGATATGGAAATGAGGTTTATCTCACATCTAAATCTCTCAAAATGAGCCAAAAGTTGGTCAATGGATGGCACATATTATGACTCATTATCCCAATCAATGAACCATCTATGTAGACACATTTATATGGGCATTTTAAGGTTATAACAACCATTCTTAGATGTCTATCATGAATCAAAAGTTAAGGTTGAAGTTGATCATATTCATCCCTTAATAAAATCTCCTCATCCTTGATTATGCAAATTGAGCAAACTTTCATTTCACATTCTAGGAGAATTATGAGGGATAGAAATGAGCCATCAATGCTTACACATACATTAATGAGTCCTTTAATAAATATTGAGAGTATTATCTATAATTTAATTCAATATAAAAATGAGGTTTCTCTTGCATTTAAATCTCTCAGTATAGGCTAAAATTTGGTCAGTGGGGCTATGTATTTTGCCTCATTAGCCCAATGAATGAATCATCTATGTAGACACATCTAGATGAGGATTTTAAGTCTACAAATACCATTATCAAGTCTTGGTCACACCCTAGTAGTGAGGGTTTCAACTAATTACATGCATCCCTTAAGAGAATTTACTCATCTTTGAGCATACAAACTAAGAAAATTTCCATCACACTTTGTAGGAAAATCATGAGGGCTAGAAATGAGCTGTCAGATCTTACACATGCATGAATGAGTCCTCTAAAAAATACTAATAGGATTATCTCTAACTTGATCCAAGAAAGATGTGATAATAAGGTTTATTTCATATCCAAATCTCTTAGAATAAGCCAAAATTTAATCAGTGAGGTTCATATATTCTAACTTGTTGACCCAATAGATGAACTATCTATGCAAATACATCTAGATGGGAATTTTAAGGCTACAATGGTTGTTGTTCGATCTTGGTCACACTCTGGGAGTGAAGGTTGAAGTTGATTGGATTCATCCCTTAAGAGAATATCCTCATCCCTAAGTGTGAAAATTGATCAAACTTCTATCACACATTGTAAGAGATCCATGATGGCTAGAGATAAGTTATCAACTCTTAAATGTGTATGGACAAGTCCTATAATAAAACTCTATAGGATCATATCTAACTTAATTTTGATATGTGATAATGTGGTTTTTTTTGCAGCCAAATATTTTAGAATGGGCCAAAATTTGGTCAGTGGAGGTTATATATTTTGAATCATTAGCCCAATAAAAGCCTATCTATACAGACAAATTTAGATGAGAATTTTAAGGCTACAATAACCATTATCTAGTCTTGGTTATTCCCTAGGACTAAAGGTTATAATTGATTGGATGCATCCCTTAAGAGAATATCCTCATCCTTGAGTGTGAAAACTAAGTAAACTTCCATCACATGTTATAGGAGAACTGTGAGGGCTAGAGATGAGTCATCAGCTCATACACTTGCATAGAAGAGTACTCTAATAAAGCTTGAGAAGATTCCCTCTAACTCCAGACCATAATTAATGCCTAGATAAAACTACTTTCTTATTTTATTTAAAGGACAAATATGGAGAAGTTGAAAACCTATTTTCTTAAGGTAGATAACATTAATATGAATTATGTTTTGGACTCTCTTTGTTTCAAGAAAATAATCTCATCTACTTAGGTCACCAACCATGTAAAGGTGGAAGCTCATCTAGTTCCACTAACCTCTATTAAAATTGTTAGTAAATATTTTAAACAAAAATAAATACATAATGATAAAATAATTGAAAATTAAAATAAATTAAATCAAATAAGTTAACTACATTAATTGAAATATGAGATAAAATTACCAATTCAATCTAACGTACCTTCATGATTAGCTCTATTTTCAAGTGTTTCAACAATCACTTCATGGTCAGATTCATGCACTTTCCACAAAATTATATTATGAAGCTTTCCATGATATTTGATCATTTGAATATTCATAGCAATCTCTAGATTTGAATAATGAATAACCACCCTGTGTTTTTCAAAGTCTTTAAATAATAATTGTTTTATTATTTATGATAGTACCTATGAAGCTAAGTTCCTATAACCACTGCAAATCCAATGAGATAAATTAGTTCTTCTTCATTTATAAAATTTTTGGTTAATTTGTTTTAGCCTCTACATAATGACACAAGTAGTATTATTTCCATCATCATTTCCCTTAAGTGTAATGATTATATAAACATACCCTACATCTAAAGTATAATCAAATTGTAAGCACATCTAAGAAAAAATAAAGATATCATTAATATCTAACTAAGGTCCTCTTTACTAGGACTAGTGCTTATGTTAGTACCTTCTTCTCCTTCTTATTCTTGGGGTTCTTCATTAGACTTTTCCCCCTTATCTACTTTTTTTCTTTCTTTTATGCTTCTAATCACCATCATTTTTTTCCTCTCATGGGGTTTCTCTAGTGGATGTTTCCCCCATGTCCATTTCTTCTGATAGACATTCTTTGCCTCAAAATTTCATTGAGCCAACCTTCTTCTCTTCTTGCCCTAACAAGCCCTATGCCTCTATCTTTGTTTGCTTCCTTAAGGTGCCAGTATCACCTTATTTATCTCTAGGCACCCCTTTATGGATAAGGCATGCCTGTTGTGCATATTATTCTACTATTTTAGTGAAGGTGCTAGGTGTCTTTTTTGGCATTCCTTCTTTTCTTAGTTATACACTTCTGACAACTTTATTCACCTCTCTCTATTTTAACATCCTAGCCCTTTATTCCTATTCCACCTCTTGGTCTATTTAATTTCTCTTAGCCCTATATTCCTTAGCCTTTCTCTCTACCTCCTCTCTTCAGGCCTTCTCTTTCTCGGCCTTCCTTTACATGGTTTTCACTATGCATTTATTTTCTCTTTCTCTTATTTCCTTAGCCTCTAGCCAATTGATCTCATCTTGGGACATGCCTTTGGATTTCATTTCCTCATGATTATAGTGAAAACTTAGCACCACATTTATATTCCCTTGGTCAAGGCCCATGTCCTTCTGCTAGTGCTACAGTTCTTCTTCTATCAGCATGCCTAAATGGGTTACCTCTTTAGGATCTTTTCCCATTTCTTCTCCCTTAATTCCTTCTTCCATACGTGCTTTGTGATCCTCCTCTTTTATTTATTCTTTGGCCTCCACCATTTGGATGACTTATTTTGGCACCCCTACCTTAGTCATTTCTTCCTTTTGTTTTCATAGCTCATATGGCCTCTATATTTTGGCTTCATTAAAGTCGAGTTTCCTCAATATTCACCTTCAATTCTCTAGCTCCATTTGAGGTAACAGAGAGGGGATTCATTCACTTAAAAATGACTCTTCATCCTTGAGTATAATGTAGGTACCCATCCCACCTTCTTATTCCTCCAACTCCTCTTCCTCCTCTTCCTTGAATAGGTTTATCCTTTGCACCATAGGAATAACCTTCTTCTTCTTTTTCCTTGTATTAGGGGAAGTATTTGATATGAAGCACATGTGATTTGGTGTGGAGGTTAAAGGATATGCCTCTCCTTTTGAATTGATCTTTAGCTTGAGCCACTCTTCTATTTCCTCTAAACTCTCCCCTTTCTTCTTCTTTGGAGAGTTTTTATTTTTGGTAGGCACTAGGGTTCCTTCATCCCTGATCTAGACTAGGGGGTCTTTCTTCTACTCAACACTTGACCCAGCACTAGAATCCTTCTTCCATGGCTTTATCTCATAGTAAATTGTATGGATGAAGCCAAATATGGTGACCTATTGAATGGGATCAATGCCCATGTAATTTGAGGTATCTTCTTAATCCTTTTTAGCTCTTCCATTTGCATGAGGAAACCTATGCCTCAACCTTCACCTTTCAATTCCTTAACTAGAATGTTTATCTACTAGATGTTTAGGATGTAATGTAGTGCATCTCTAAAGTACTCTATTGAGAATTAAAAGAGATATTTAACCATCCTAACATATTTCCATCCTTTATTTCCAAGTGCATGACGTAGTAGTGCTATATTATGATAAAAGTTGTCATCCTAAACATTCTTTAGAGGATCCCTTGGGAGATGCACCACTCTAATCTAAAGGCTTCGATATAAAATTTTCATTATCACATTACACAAATATTATCTTTAGGGATTAAATTCGTGGGGTAGGTGTAGTCTTTATACTTATACATAGGGGGTTCATGGTGTTCTATGAACACCCACAGATTATCTTCACTCCCATTCAGGATCTTAATTTCCTTCATCATGATCAAGATGATAATAGACCCCCACTTAAAGTTCCCCTTGACCCTATGGTATTCTATCATGTTATTGATAAAATATTCTATGATTAATATGTAAATATTGAATTATACACCCTATACCATGTGATAGGTAATGCAGAGGTACACCATTAACACATCTATCCATCGATCACTTAGACATAACTTAGAACTTACAAGGAATGCTAGCACCTTCATGTCAAGGTCCTCACACTTGATAATGGGGAATGTAAACCCCCCTTAAAGTAGCTAGGGAGATTTGTGATTCACTCTACTTCTTCATTGTCATCCATCAATTAATGGATGTCTCTATCGATGTTTGGGATCCCACTTATCCTTTTGATCATCTACATAGAGATATTCATGTGCCATCTTATAAAATATATGTGACCTTCATAGACACATGAAAAAAGGAACTGGATAAGTTCCTCTAGTTTTATTAAGGAAGGCTACTCATAAAGCTAAATTACACTAGAAGTGATCAACTTGTCTTGAATTGAGACATTAAATAAGGCATTACCTTTTGGAATCTTTCACCCTATGTCTACCATCCAATCTTGCACCAAGTCTTGAAAGTGACTTGGACATCTGATGATTTTATTCTTTGAGCTAAAAATTATGCACAAATGAGTGCCAACTTTCCCCCACCTAAAACTTTGGGGGAAACTACATGTATTGTTATGACATCTTTAGTAATGCCTTGGTGTCTACCTTGGTGATGCTAATAGCTTCTACTGGTTACACCTTGGTTTTGGCAGTCATCATCTCCTCTATGATTTTCACCCTCTTGGGTTTTAGTTATGCTAGTGTATAACTTGTTCAGTTCCTCTTCCTCACAATTTTGAATCAGCTTGTATTGAACCTAGGAAGGCATGGTTTTTTAAAGCCTTGAATGGTGGTTGGTACTTCTATAGTCATAATATCTGTAACTATGCTCTTAAGTTTGAGATTCACTAGACATTAATGTTGGCCTAGGTGATATCTCCTCATTTTAACTCAGTTCTCTACCCAAATCTCTCTTTTTGACCCTTCACACTGACCTCACTATGAACATACTCCTTAATATGCTTCCTTTCACTCTAGGTGCCTGAATCAATTAAATTCTCACTATGATAGGGTTATTTCTCTTTGACTCTCTTGTTCTTTCTTAGGGCTACTCTAAGTCCAAGTTAGCATGAACTTTGTAACCTAAGCAATTATACCACTTGCTATTTTGTACCCTTTTCTTGTCTACCACCATTATTAATGTAGGCTTAATGGTATAAGCACCTCAATTTCTTAGAAAATGTGAAAATCTATGAAATCCTCAAAAATATCATTTCATATACACATTAAATACATATCTTTATGCCATCGTTATTGCCTCATTGAATTCTCCTAATGGATTTTTTAGTGAAGTGATGTGTGGTTCAAATGGTCACTTCCCACTCATTTCAAGGTGGATGACAATTAGCTTAGATGTTTTCCTTTTTTCTTGTATAATTTGGCATGAATTTCACCTTCCTTGTAGCAAATTGGGTATAACACCTCACATACATGTAATTTAGCCTCCTTATTTCTACTTTGTCTTTTAGTTGTGCTCTTGTTTCAAGCATGTTTCTCTACCTTGGTCAATTTCCTACATGTCATCTTGTCTTGGCCTATCCTACCCCATACAAATCCATTACACTTGCCTATAATTCTTTGTTTCTATTTTGATTCTCTTATGCACTTTTAGAGTGTGCATCTTCACTGTCTACCTTGCACTCAACTATGTTGAGAATTTTCACTTGTCTTATAAGTCACTAACACCAAATCAATAGATGCACCCTCTTTAAAATTATACATAAAGGTAACACTAGAATTATTCATTCTATAACCTCTAAGTGTCCTACACTATTCTTCTTACACACATGTATCTTGTGCTTCTTCTAATTGCATTTGGTAATATTAATGTGCCCACCACTTAGATGTTTAGACTCATACTTTAAGATGGCATAAATGCTCAACTCACCCAATTACAATTATGCATGAAGTGTTAACCCATAATTTCTTATAGCCACCATGCAATGCTCACTACCTCTATACACTATACAAAAGAAAAATAAAAGAATTAAAAGAATGCTTTGGATTGCACCAAATGGTATCCTAGTCAGCTCAAATTCAAACTAACTAGTGACCAAGAAGTTAGATTTTTCATGGTGCAAGCACCAGCCTACTATCTATATGCCTTCAATTAGTTACCATTGAAATACCTAGGGAGCATTTTATTGGTCAACATGCACATCTTGTATGTGCCTATTTACAAGATATTGTGGATGATTTAGGGGCCCATACACCATATTTATAACTATTTTGGGTGCTTAACGTACTTAGAATCATAGAAAAACACCAATGCTCTTTCAATTAGCTCCTTATACTTGATATGCTTGTCATACCAATGGTTTTGGCATGCCTTCTCAATGTAATGAATCCACTTAGCTTTGGTGAACTTCTCATCCAAGCACTCTAAGTCTTACAACCTTGTACTTAAACATTATTCATCATATAAGTGACCAATATATGTAATTCATATGGAAGGCACCATGAATTCCATGGGAAAAACTACTTTAGTGCCAAACACTAGTTAAAATGGTGTAGCCTTGTCTAGGTGTTTGTAAGTCATGTGGTATGCACATAGTACCATTGATACATGATTATCCTAATCTTTGAGACCAACATTTCATATCTTTATTACAATGTTCCCAATATATTATTGAATGCTTTAGCTGTATCATTAGCCTATGGATGATAGGGGTGGTTTTGTGGTGCACCACCATGTATTCAATTAGAATGATACAAACCATTTAATTTATGAAATAAGTACCTTGATTATTATTCAAAATCAATGGGAACCTATACCAAATTATTAGGTTCTCCCATATAAATCACATGGCTATCACAGTTGTGTAGTCTTTGGTTGGTACAAATTCAACTCACTTGGTGAAATAGTCAATGACTGATAAAATATATCTTGTACTTATCCACCATACTATAAGAATGATTAGCCTAACAAATTCAATGGAACATTTTTCAAATATCACCTAGGAAAACATGGGGATGAAAGGCATCTCATTTTGATGGTTTGGCTTTTCATTATACTAGCATACATCACATGCCTTAGCAAACTCCTTTGTATCTTGGAATAGGCTTGACCACCACAAGCCTAACTATAACACCTTGTGCATCATTACATATCTAGTGAAATAGCCTCATATGATCCATTCATGTGATCATTATATGATGGATTCTTATTCATTCTCCAAAACACACCAACATAGGACTTCATGTCTACTCAGTTTGTATAGCGCCCCCCCCCTCAATGAGCTAGAAGGGGGTGACATGAACCACACGTTATTTCTTCTCCTTAGTCAAAAAGGTCTAGGGTGCAAACCTAGATGTTAGGAAAGTGGAAATATCCACTATATATTCATAGATGTGCTATAATCTATATATCCATACATCTAGCATGTCATCCCCAATTGGTGCCACTGCATCACCAAAATTGATGCAGGATAAATGGTCTGGTCCCAAGTTCTACTTTTCAGCTTTTAAAAACTATAGAGAACTAAAATTCCTAAAATAGAACAATTTATATACATATGTACCCATTTAAAATAGGCTTATTCACAAGGTACTTGAGAGCCTTGTGATCTATGAAAAATATGAATAGGGTTGCCAGTAGATATTACCTAAATTTTAATTAGGCATAGACCATTTTCAGCACCTCATGCTCAATGGTGGTATAATTCTACTCTACCTATATCAACTTACTAATTTTGAAGGATATGGGGTGGTCCATCTTACCCTCACCTATTTGTGCCAATATGGTACCAATGGTAGATCTTGAAGCATCGACATGGATTTGGAAAGGAGTAGTCTAGTCTAGAAATTATAAGATTGGTGCACTAGCCAACTTCAGATAAAATGTTTCAAAGGCCTCTTTTTGCACCTTACCCTAGTAGAATGGGACATCTTATGCAAGAGTTATTCTATAAGTAGTAAAATATTTGAATATCTCCAAATGAACTTCTTGTAGTAGTCACAATGGCCTAGAAAGGTGTAAACATATTTTTGTGTTGAGGGAGTCTAGAGCTAGATTATGATGGCTATCTTCACTAGATCAAAAAGAAAATAATATTTATAGATGATATGCCCAATAAATTTCCCAAATGGAGTTTAAAATATTCACTTCATTAGATTTACCTCTCAAACATGAGGTACATATTGTCATAATGGCATTTTATAAGACCATACATAGTCCAGTCATCGAGATACACTTGGAAGAACTTATGGAAAAAGTCCTTGAAAGTAGTGATCACTAACCTAGAGAATATAGCTGACACATTATTGAGTCCAAATGGAATCACATTGTAAGAAAAACAACCCCATTCAATTACAAAGGTTATTTTTGGCTTATCCTATTCCTTGATCTGCCCTTGATGGTATCTCAAAAACCATCAGTAAAAGTATAGATTTTGTAGTCTATGATTCTATCTAAGACCTCATTAGTGAATAGGATCAAGAATGGGTAATTGATTCAGGTGACATTCAAGATCCTATAGTTTATGAAGGTTTAAATGTACCCATCTTTCTTGATGATGATGACCATTGGGCTCACCCATTCTAATTCTTACATAGGTTAGATGACACTGACAACAAGCATTCCATCAATCTCTATTTTTAACTTAGTGTGGAGATTAGGATTCATTTGATATGGGTGCTTGTTTACTAGGATCACACAATCCACTATATTGATACTCATTTTTCCAAGGGAAGGGTGAGTGACCTTCATATCCTGGTAGTTACATGGGAACAAGTCCTAAAATTCCTTTAAGAGGTTTAAGATTCATGTTATCTTTAACTCAGACTAGTAAGTACCTATAGTGGTAATATTTGGTTCACCTTCTATATTGATGTATACTTTAGTGGTATTGAGTGGCATGCGATAGAGCTCATTCTTCTCTTGATGAGATTATTTAACTTGTTGTGTCCCCTTAGTTGTTTCAATTCAAAAATGTGTTGGATCATCTTCATCTAGGCTATTGTCATCCATAAGGTGCCCAAGTTTTGTCTACCTATTAGAGACTTCTAATTACGCTCTTTATAGATCTCATCATCTTCCTCAATGGAGTCACTATTGAGCACCCACTCTTCAAAGAATATTGGGATTTGCTAGTCCTTTTTCCCCAAACATTTTACTAAGGTACTCTTCTAAGATGGCAATGTCCTAAAGCACTACCTTGAAAATGACTTGTAGTGGCTCTAGTAGTTCTAAGTTCTATTAAGAAAAGGAGAAGGTGTGCATGAACCTCTTCTTAAGTATCTCCTAGTTTCCTATCTCATGGTGCATCTCATTTATAATGTACCATGCTCATACCCATATTTTCAAGGTCTTGTAAAAGGCATGCAACCATAGGCCCCTTGACATGTTCTCACCACAAATAGTCTAGGTTTATTCACATAAACACACATGTGAAATTGGGTTTAAATCACATGAGTAAGAAGGTATGTCCAAGTCTTCATTAATCTATCCAAACCTAGTGAATATTTCTACCTTTACATCTTGACAAGTTGGTAAGTTAGGTCTTTTCACTAACCACTAGTGAGCAGTAGTGCACTTCAAGGAATGCACTATTACACCCATTCTATCCATTTATTTGGGAACACAAGATTAAATGTCATGGACATACCTCTATATAGGATAACTTCCTTCATGTTTTAGGAGTGTTACAATCTTCTCTTTACTTAGTTAGAATACCCTTTTTCTATAATTTTTAGCATGGGGAACCCATCTCTTTTATTTGTGCACAATCCTAACCAATCATATTCTATCTAGCCTTGGCTTGGATGTGCATAATAGGTAGCACCTTTGGCTAGTGACCTTGTAAACCTCTTCTACATTCATTCATAGGGTATGCCAATTATATTAGAGTTTGATTGTCCATCCTCTCATTTGAGCATGCATTGGTTACTAGGGTTGATATTTTTAGCACCTTGCACCATGATGTTGTAAATGTGGTTGATCTCATCCTCAAGATCAATACTTTCCACATATGGGGGACCTTGGTCACTTGATAAGGGTATCACCACCCTCTCTTTGCCATTTTAAAAAGTCATGTACTGCTTCTTAAAGTACATGTTTGCATTTTTCACATAGTACCATGGCCTACCCAAGAATGTTGGATAATTGTCCAACTCTACTAGCTCGATGACCTTGAAGTCGGATTGGAACTTAGTGCCCATGATATCTATAATGGCACCCTTCAATATATTGAAAGGTTGCACTCGTGTTTTATTTTTTATGAATAGTATGTGAGGTAAAGGTCTCAAGGGTGGCCATCCCATATTTTACCAAGTATTTTTGGTCAAAATATTAACCTCAACACCCATGTATATAAGTACTTCATAAACCAACCATCCATTAATGGTGGAATCAGTCAATAACTCTTGGTTATACTCTGCACTCTAAGTATGCATTAATTCATGTTCCCACTCCATATGTGATGTAGTAACTTTAATCATTTGAGGTGTAGCCTATATTTATAGTTTATACCTTGTGTGATTCAATAGTAAATTATTCAATAAGGGAAACATCCCTTTGATTTATAGGAGGTGTAGGATCTCGATCAACTCCTATACTTCAGCCTCTTAGTTGTCTTATCTTCTATGTAAAGTAGTGGTATATGCTTCTAGATATATAGCCAACTGAAAAACACCCTAAAAATGTTGTGACATGCTCATGGATTATTATAGGACATCTTTCTATCATGAAGGGTTAAGATAGGGTGCAGTCTTGAATTAAGTCATGATATGCACTCAGTATGACTTGATTCACCATACTCTAAGCATAGTTCTTAGGTTAGTGCAGTTAGTGGTTGAGTGGTAGAACTAATTTGGGTCATGGCCTATACCTTATGTATTTCCTTTCAACTCTATTATGGCTTAGGGGCCTACCTTTCCTCTTTAGACTTACACCTAACCATTACGGTAACTTGATATACACTAGGCTAACCTTGAGTTATCTTTTTGTATAAGTTTGGGCAATCTTCAACTAAATGTGATCCTTGACAATACTTGCACATTGGGTATGTGGGTAAATCACACTAATAATGTTAAGTTGACCCATACTTATAACATGATCATAGTGGGACTCTTCCTCCACCACATCCTCCTCTATGCTTACATGTACCTCACTAGTTTTTATAACCCATATTTTGCTGGCCATAACCCTCATTACCTTGACTCAATTGACCATCAACTGATGTTGTCACCTATCTCTCATATCTCTTTATGTTTTGGTGTATCTTATAGATGACACAATAGTCTATTATTGAGTGCGTAGAAGCATCACACATCTTAGAATATATGGTAGTGTTCACTTGACTAGCATTTTATAATAGAGGGTAAATCTAAGAGTCATGAAGTCTATGGCAAACTTCACAGTTGAAGAGTAAGGTGTGAACATTTCTTTATGGATAATTATTATTGTTATGCCTCTTAATCTCATAGTTAGTGCACCATAACCCACTACAAGTGTCATGTGTCATACCAATAGTCACAAACTATAGTTGGCAGACCATTGACATGATTTATACCTCTATGAATGGGCTGATCCTAATATCGACACTAATTACTACCTTAGCCTAGAGCATGACTTTAAGCACTTTATGGGGATCTGTGAAGGTCTTCATGGACAACACTCTTCTAAAAGGTACTAAAAGGCCTCCAACAAACCATTATAAATGTTGAGAGGGGTGAATGTCATATAAAAGCTTAGAGAGAAGAGTTTTAAACCATGCATCATTGAAATCCATGCTCTCAAATAACCCATAGCTAATTTATTTACACACTGTAATGCTCTACTACTCAAATTTAGGGATATCAAACTCTTTTAATAAGGCTTCTTTCAACATATTATAGTCAATAATAACCTAGTTTGGATCAAATTTTTGATACCAGGTATAGACATGATCCAATAAAGTGGTCATAAAATGGGTTACCTTATGCTTAGGTTGAGTGATGCCCCAAGCGTGCCATTGCAACTCATACTTCAGCACATGCTCCTCAATTCCATAATACTTATGCAAATACATTGTCATCTCATAATATATCTACTAAGGGGGTAGTGTTAGGTTATGGGGAACCTATCCCCCTTGCATCTATGTTGGAGGTGACCCTCCAATGACTCTAATTATCATTTGGGGCATTGAGCATAATATTGTTAGTTTCATTGTCAAAATTATCAATGTAGTACCACTCATTTGTGGTGCCATGCCATTTCTTATGGGATGTTTCCTAGTTGATGTAGTTGACATTCTTTACATGGGAATGATTCTGCCTATGTTCATAGTTCCTAGAATGACAATTTATAATTTTATCATATCCTCACTCAATTCCTCATAGGTAATCACTTGCTCAATAATAAAATCCTATTCCAAATTTTGAATCCTATCAAAGTCAACAAATATAATAGTTTTAGTTACCATTATTTTGTCTTCAAGTGGAGAATATATCTCATGATCTTGTATGTCAGGTTTAAAGGGGGCAGGTGCTTCTACCACATCCTCCGTCACCACATCTTATAGGAACCCACTACATCTTACACCCGATTGTTGATCTCAATCTCTTGCTTCTTCATCTTTCTCTTCACACTATTATAAATCAAGGGATCCTTCACCATGCCCTTCTCACTTATTACAAGTCCTCTCAAAATTTCTAAGTTCTAGATCCTCCATTAGACTACACCTTCACTTACTATAGTTCAACCTTTAGAGCTCTCAGGTGTTAGGTTACTCATTCTCTACTATCATGCCTCACCTACACTTCCCCTTTTCACCTTCTATGCTTGTTCATATGAATAAGGACTGTATCCTTCTATTCTTATGGTTTCTATACCATAATATACCAAAAGATTTTTTTGTTTGGTGTTGATACCTCTTATGAATGTACCCATTGGTTCATGAATAAACTCATTCTGGGCACAAGAAGGTTGACACTTCAAACTCTAACACATGACTTTTCAATACTCTGCTCCACCACTTATCTACAACATGCATCTAAACTTCATCTAGGATCTCAAACCTCTTTATGCACTCTATGGTCCACTTGATGCACTAGCCTTTCACCTTCTAGTAGTGTTCACAACCAATCATTGCTACATATTCTTAGGTAGCTCATAAAATAACACCTCATATAGAACACCGTACAAGTTGGATTGCACCCATTTTCTTGGCTCATATCCTTTGCATGTGGAATGCTTCTACACAAAACTATCATCTACTTGCTCTATCCAATGCTCAATATTCTTGAGTGATAGTTAGAGTAACACCTTATTTCACCATTTTAGCAATGATTTTTAACATGGGTTTGAGAAATGGAACCAAAATGTTATATAAAAGTTCACTAAATTAACTTTTGTGTTTAGTCATACACTTAGTTATCAAACCAAGTTGGTTTTATAATTTATGGAGCTAGGTATGAGCATAGTAATGTCTATCACATAATATTTAACACATTATTTCACTAGCATCAATTTCACACAAGGCACAAGCCTTGTGTGCTCACCTAAAGTGAAATAATAAAGGGACTGGCCTCGTATTGGGCTATTTGGAACATGGTGTAACTTAGGTTTCAATGGAACTTAACCATGGGTAAAATGGGCTCGGGTGACTTGTCAGTGCTAGGATATTTAGGGGAAGTTCATTAGACATAATCCTTCTCAAGGACACAAGACCTAAGGTGTAAGTTCATAACTAGTTAAACCAAGCTCTCAATGGTGCAAGCCATTAAATAGTAGGTTTAGGGTCATTTGTTCACTTAAATAAGTCATGGGAATAGATTAGATTCAAATTCTCATCCTCAAGGTAGCACTCTAAGCATAGGTATTAGAGTCTTGGTGCATTTAGGTTCCAATACTTAATCAATTTATAGGTAGGTTGAAGTCGTTATATGGTACAAGGATGCCATTAGTGACCAAGGATAAACCTCCATATTAAAATAAATTAAATTAAAGACCTAACTCATTACTATTATAAACTAATTTATAAATATAATACTACATTATCTATACTACAATAATCACCACTTTAATGTTTAAATGACATTCTTCATTAATTTCTCAGTTCAACATTTAAAGTTCAAGATAGTAAAATATAGCATATGCTCTTCCTTATCACTACTCATGCCCAATTGCTCATAGGTGAGCTTGGGCTATACATTTAAGGTACTTAATTTATCATATGAAAAATATAAATACTTAGGTTGGATCTTTATTTTTATAGAGATTTGTTACCTTAGTTGTCTCTCTTGATCTTCAAATGCAAGCCTTCTTTTATAGGCAAATGGGCATCTCCTTACAAGGTCAAATAGGCATGTGCCAAGAGATGAGATATCATGAGTCCATCGTATCCACTATGATTCCCAATTTAGATGAGTGTATGCCATATATTAAGCTATCACTAGGAGGTCACAATCCCACCTGTTCCACTCTTCTTACATTTATGCTTATTGAACTATCATGTATAAGTTTTGGTAGAGATGTCCATTAAAAGCTAGCACCACGTAACTACCTACCAGCTAGTGCAAGATCCATGGGGACTCCTTAAAATGGCACCAAAATGTACAAAAAGGGAGAAACCACTCCAAAATTTGCCTCATACCAAGATATGTCCAATTGGCATGGTCCACATAGTTGGTACAAAATGGGGTCTAACATATGGGTCTATAATACCATTCATCAACCCATTATTTCGACTTGCATTCATTCCAATTAATTTCCATATCTGTAGAATAAAAACATGCCATATTCCTAGTATAAATAGTCTATGAAGTTGAATTTGAGATTTGAATGGAGTGAAAAACACTCAATCCAGGTAATGTATTAAAATATTCATACATTTCCTTGTGTTTTTCCTCCATTAACCAAAATAGTCTTCACACATGAGAATGTTTATCCTATCCATGACATATATTTTCATTACACCAAGACACAATACTTGTAGCATCAATCAAATTATAACCATCCTTGTTTTTTCCCTAATCTTTTTAAGGGATATTTTTACACATGCACCTGCACCATAATGTTCCCCTTTTCCATGCCCAGCCTCAAAGAAGCTCCAAAAATGTTGAACACCATTCTTATTATGATATTTTATTAACTAATAAAACATTCAAGAATTCTTAAACTGACCTACACAAGTGTCTGACCAATTTTAGTGTGTATCAAACATGATTTATCTTGTCAGGATCTAGGAAGCACAATTGATTACTTTTCTATAAGCAATTAAACACGGAATTGAACCAGAATGATTAAGTAACTAGAAACTTGAAACAACAAAGAATATGAGAAACAATACTATCTGTATTAACACTCTTCTTGAATACAATAAAGAAATCTTCTTCTCCTCCTCTCACCTCTTGGGTGTACAATATTTCACTCAAGAGTTCTCTCTCTCTTTCTCAACCACAACTAACTCAACAACTTGAGTTGTTATCCCCTCCTTGATAGCTTCAGCTGATCTCCTTGACCTTGCACCTTGCATATCTCCTTTGACCTTGCTTTCTTGCTTCAATGCTTTACTTGCCTTAATTACAATACATGTCTCATGGGTCTCTTAAATAGGATCCCAAGCATACAATAATTAGACTTCTAATTACAATAATTAGAAACACATACTCAAGACTTAAATTAGTCTTCAACATGCAAACACTCTCGGACCTCTTAAAATTAGACGAGTCTAATTCTGGAAATGCATTCTGGAAACGCATGCACATGCACAGGTGATCAACGTCGATTGTTGTCAGTCTCCTCCTGATCGACGTTGGCCGATCCCTGGTCCCTACATGATCGACATCGGCAATACTGCCAATGCTGGTTACTGGTTAAACTCATCAACCCCCTAATTAGCATCCTGGTGAAGCTTTTAGTTCCACAACTTAACAATCTCCCACTTGGAGATAAATAACTGCACCTATACAACAACCTCCACTAACCATCTCAGGTACCTCCATCTTCAAGCTCAATTTTGAAGACCAACCACCACACATCCTATGATGCTACACCTGTCATCCAAGTAACCTACCACATCTAAACCTACATACCATGTAGAGAAGTGCTTGACCCTGCATAAATACCTACTATTGGTCCCTCTCAAATACCTGAGAATCCACTAAACTGCTCTCCAGTACTCCTTCTTTCTCGAATTGGCTCCAAACTTTTTGATAACTCCCACTACTTGGGAAAACTCAAGTCTAAAACATACCATGTACTTAACCTCATCATGTGAATTGGGACATTGTTCTATGAACTGTCCATCCATAGGTGTGCTAACCTATTCTGCATCCTTCATCTTGAACCTCACCACTACCTTATTCACATAATCATTCTAAGACAACATCAACCTATGATCTTCCCTGTCTCTAGACATACTTATGCCAAAGAATCTTGGTGCTCCCAGATTCCTCATGACACCCATTTGAAGTAACTTTACCTTAAGCTTAGCAACTCTCTGCATGTGTAACCCTGCAACAAACATACACACTACAATAACAGGATAATGTAGCTAATATTATCCAACCTGGT
Organism: Torreya grandis; assembly: GCA_037957365.1. Classification (NCBI taxonomy): domain Eukaryota; kingdom Viridiplantae; phylum Streptophyta; class Pinopsida; order Cupressales; family Taxaceae; genus Torreya; species Torreya grandis. The sequence continues at coordinate 2,935,504 of JARHVA010000782.1, read as the reverse complement.
AAAAGAAAACACAATGGTCACATTGACCTTGACTAAAGCCATGCTTAGTCATATCCCTATCAATCCTCCATTGCCCTGCAACCTGCTCAAGACCATATACCTTGGCCTTCTGTCTCACATGTCCATCCACTCTCTTCTCTACCTTAGGAATCCATTCATCTGTCAATGCTTTTATCTTGGTTGGCAACTCTACCAAAACTCCTGCTTGGTTCTATTCTAAAGAATTCATGCCATGCTCCCACTATTTCCTGGATTCTACCTACATTACATCTTCACATCTTCCTGGTTCTTGACCATCGGTAAGAAACAAGTAATATAAAGAAGGTAAACAACAAATATGAGGTCAACTTACCCTTTCAGTCTTCCATATGGGTGTCTGAGACTCCTTGATAGCTTGTTGTCTGCCCAACATCCGTTCCAGTGACTGATCTCAGCCATCTCTCAGTCTGCACCTGACCAACGTCAGTTCCATGAAACTGACCCACCTGCTGATGTCAGTTCCCCCTGACCGATGTCGATCTCTACCTGCTCGATACCACTGACTCTGTTGGTCTGCACATGATTGATGTCGATACCTGCCTGATCGATGTCAATTCCATGTGACTGATGTCGGTAACTGTGTTTTCCTGTAAGTGATCACATTTTTATTTGCAAGCTCATCTTGGATCAAAACCCTGTCCATACTGCCCTGCTCAGAATTATTCAGCCCTGTGACTGATCTCTGTCCATTATCTCCTCCATAAACACCAAGGCTTCCTTGTTCTTGTCAAAAACATCAAATTTTTGTTTCCTACAATGAACTCGATCTATGCCCTCTGAATCTAAACTCATACCCTTTGACTCAAGAACATCCATTCTCTTCTTATTCATGTGACCAAGCCTACTAAGCCACATATTTGAATCTACAACTGAAGTAGATAAACCATAAGTATAATTAGTAATACAAGTAGATAGATAAAGAGTACCTACTTTCTTACCTCTTGCTAAAATAAGTGCACCCTTGGAAACCTTCCAAGAATCCACTGTGAGAGTTACTGTGCATCCCTCATCACCCAAATTTCTTACAAAAACCAAACTCTGCTTCAAGACTGGGACATGCATAACCTCCTTCAACACCCATGTGTTGCCCTTCTACAATTCCAGCTGCACTTTCCCTTTGCCAACCATTTGACAAGGCATACCATCCCATAAATAAAGCTCTCCAAAGTCTCCCTGGACATATTCATGCAACAATTCTCTATTTGGGGTTGCATGAAAAGAAGCACCAAAATATAAAACCCATGATTCTACCTGACTATCCAAAGAAAGTATGAGAGCATCCTATGCCGCAATACCTGCATCTTTTGTTTCTTCATTACCTTCATGTTGATTTTCTTTATCCTTAAACCAACAATCTTTCTTTGTGTGTCCTCTCTTTCCACAAAACCAGTAGGTGATACCTCCATTTCTGGATTTGGATCTCTTTCTCATCTTTTACCTTGATTTCCCTTGCTCGACCTTCTCTCTTTGCCTTCCCATACTTTCAGTAGTTAGAGCATTCCCTGATGATTCACCTGTGTGTTTTCTATGAATTTATTCATTCAAGATTACACTAACCACATCATCAACTTTTAAGATTTTAGAAGCAGACGCAGTATTACTTACTACCATTACCAAACTATCCCAACTTTTAGGTAAAGAGCATAAGATTAAGAGAGCCTTTATTTCATCATCAAAAACAATATTGACTGAAGCTAACTGGTTTATCAAACCATGTAAATCATTAAGATGAATATATACCTATCCACCTTCCTACATTTTCAAAGTAAATAACTACTTTAGAAGAAATACCTTATTTGAAGCTGAGGGCTTTTCATATAAATTTGCCAAAGATTCTATCAACTCTTTCGTTGTCTTACACTTTGATAAGTTGGAAATCATAGATGATGCAAGGCTCAACCTTATGGATCCCAGAGCCTTCTGATCAAGAACATTCCATTCTTCATCCTTCATATTTGTGGGCTTGCATGCAACCCCACCCAACGGTAAGTACAAATCTTTCTAATACAGATAATCTTCTATCTGCATCCTCCAATGTTGATAATTCTTTTCGTTTAACTTCTCCATTCATAGCTTATTTTCTTCTACCATTGATGTACTCCCACTCAATCAAAAACCCCTGAGAATGACTTGTAATCAAACAATAACTTGCTCCCTGCAACCTTGCTCTGATACCACTTGTTAGGATCTAGGAAGCATGATTGATTACTTTTCTATAAGCAATTAAACACGAAATTAAACCATAATGATTAAGTAAATAAAAACTTGAAACAACAAAGAATATGAGAAACAATACTATTTGTATTAACACTCTTCTTAAATACAATAAAGAAATCTTCCTCTCCTCCTCACACCTCTTGGGTTTACAGTATTTCACTCAAGAGTTCTCTCTCTCTTTCTCAACCACAACTAACTCAACAACCTAAGTTGTTATCCCCTCCTTGATAGCTTCAGCTGATCTCCTTGACCTTGCACCTTGCAGATCTCCTTTGACCTTGCTTTCTTGCTTCAATGCTTTACTTGCCTTAATTACAATACATGCCTCATGGGTCTCTTAAATAGGATCCCAAGCATATAATAATTAGACTTCTAATTACAATAATTAGAAACACAAACTCAAGACTTAAATTAGTCTTCAACATGCAAACACTCTCAGACCTCTTAAACTTAGATGAGTCTAATTCTGGAAACACATTCTGGAAACGCATGCAAATGCATGCACATGCATAGGTGATCGACATCAGTTGCTGTCAGTCTGCTCCTAACTGACATCGATCGATCCTTGGTCCCTACATGACCGACGTCGAAAATACTGCCGATGCCAATTACTGGTTGAACTCAGTAACCCCCTGATTAGCATCCTGATGAAGCTTTTAGCTCCACAACTTAACAATCTCCCACTTGGAGATAAACATTTGAAACTGTACAACAACCTCCACTAACCATCTCAGGCACCTCCATCTTCAAGCTCAATTTTGAAGACCAACCACCACACATCCTATGATGCTACACCTATCATCTAAGTAACCTGCCACATCTGAACCTACATACCATGTAGAGAAGTGCTTGACCCTGCATAAATACCTGTTATTGGTCCCTCTCAAATACCTGAGAATCCATTGAACTGCTCTCTAGTACTCTTTCTTTCCCAAATTGATGCCTAAATTTTTGACAACTCCCACTGCTTGGAAAAACTTAGGTCTAGTACATACCATGTACTTAACCTCATCAAGTGAATTGGGACACTGTTCTGTGAACTATCCATCCATAGGTGTGCTAACCTATTCTGCATCCTACATCTTGAACCTCGCCACTGCCTTATTCACATAATCATCCTGAGACAACATCAACCTATGATCTTCCCTGTCTCTAGACATACTTATGCCAAAGAATCTTGTTGCTCCCAAATTCTTCATGACACCCATCTGAACTAACTTTACCTTTAGCTCAGCAACTCTCTGCATGTGTAACCCTGCAACAAACATACGCACTACAGTAATAAGATAATGTAGCTAATATTATCCAACCTGGTTAAAGAAAACACAATGGTCACATTGACCTTGACTAAATCCATGCTTAGTCATATCTCTGTCAATCCTCCATTGCCCTGCAGCCTACTCAAGACCATATACCTTGGCCTTCCATCTCATGTGTCCATCCACTCTCTTCTCTACCTTAGGAATCCATTCATTTGTCAATGCTTTTATCCCAGCTGGCAACTATACCAAAACTCCTGCTTGGTTCTCTTCCAAAGAATTCATGCCATACTCCCACTATTTCCTAAATTCTACCTGCATTGCCTCTTCACATCTTCCTGGTTCTTGACCATCAGTAAGTAACAAGTAATATAAAGAAGGTGAATAAAAAATATGAGTTCCACTTACCCTTTCAGTCCTCCATATGGGCATTTGAGACTCTTTGACAGCTTGTTGTCCACCCAACATCCATTCCAATGATCGATCTTGGCCATCTCTCAGTCTACACCCAACCGGTGTTGGTTCCATGCTACTCACCCACCTGCTGATGTCAGTTCCACCTGACTGACATCGGTCTCCACCTGCCTAACACTACTGACTCTACTGGTCTACACATGACCGATGTCAGTACCTGCCTAATCGACATTAGTTCCATGTGACCAATGTTGGTAACCGTGTTTTCTTGTAAGTGATGACTTCTTTACCTGTGAGCTCATCTTGGATCAAAACCCTATCCATAATTCCCTGCTCATAATTATTCAGCCCCTATGATTGATCTCTGTCCATCATCTCCTCCATAAACACTAAGGCTTCCTTGTTCTTGTCAAAAATATCAAATTTCCATTTCATGCAATGAACTCGATCTATGCCCTCTGAATCTGAACTCATACCCTTTGACTCAAGAATACCCATTCCCTTCTTATTCATGTGACCAAGCCTACTATGCCACATCTTCAAATCTACAGGTGAAGTAGATAAACCAGAAGTAGAATCAGTAATACAAGTAGATAGATAAAGAGTACCTACTTTCTTACCTCTTGCTAAAACAAGTGCACCCTTGGAAACCTTCCAAGAATCTGTTGTGAGAGTTACTATGCATCCCTCATCACCCAACTTTCCTATAAAAACCAAACTCTACTTCAGGACTGGGACATGTATAACCTCCTTCAACACCCATGTGTTGCCCATCTGTAATTCCAGCTGCACTTTCCCTTTGCTAACCATTTAACAAGGCATACCATCCCCTAAATAAAGCTCTCCAAAGTCTCCCTAGACATATTCATGGAACAATTCTCTATTTGGGGTTACATGAAAAGAAGCACCAGAATCTAGAACCCATGATTTTACCTGACTATCCAAAGAAAGTATGAGAGCATCCTGTGCCGCAATACCTGCATATTTTGCTTCTTCATTACCTTCATGTTGATTTTCTTTATCCTTCAACCAACAATCTTTATTTGTGTGTCCTCTCTTTCCACAAAACTAGCAGGTGATACCTCGATTTTTGGATTTGGATCTCTTTCCCATATTTGACCTTGATTTCCCTTGCTCAACTTTCTCTCTTTGCCTTCCCCTGCTTTCAGCACTTAGAGCATTCCCGAATGATTCACCTGTGCTTTTCCTATGAATTTATTCATTCAGATTACACTAACCACATCATCAACTTTTAAGATTTTAGAAGCAGATGCAGTATTACTTACTGCCATTACCAAACTATCCCAACTTTCAGGTAAAGAGCATAAGATTAAGAGAGCCTTTAATTCATCATCAAAAACAATATTGACTAAAGCTAACTGGTTTACCAAACCATGGAAACCATTAAGATGACTATATACCAATCCACCTTCTTGCATTTGCAAAGTAAATAACTGCTTCATAAGAAATACATTATTTGAAGCTGAGGGCTTTTCATATAAATTTGCCAAAGATTCTATCAACTCTTCCATTGTCTTACACTGTGATAAGTTGGAAATCACAGATGATGCAAGGCTCAACCTTATGGACCCCAGAGCCTTCTAATCAAGAACATTCCATTCTTCATCCTTCATATCTATGGGCTTGCATGCAACCCCACCCAATGGTAAGTACAAATCTTTCTGATACAGATAATCTTCTATCTACATCTTCCAATATTGATCATTCTTGTCGTTAAACTTCTCCATTTGTAGCTTACTTTATTCTACCATTATTGTACTCCCACTCAATCAGAAACCCCTGAGAATGACTTGTAATCAAACAATAACCTATTCCCTGCAACCTTGCTCTGATACCACTTGTCAGGATCTAGGAAGCACAATTGATTACTTTTCTATAAGCAATTAAACATGGAATTGAACTAGAATGATAAAGTAACTAGAAACTTGAAATATCAAAGAATATGAGAAACAATACTATCTGTATTAACACTCTTCTTGAATATAATAAAGAAATCTTCCTCTCCTCCTCACACCTCTTGGGCATACAGTATTTCACTCAAGAGTTCTCTCTCTCTCTCTTTCTCAACCACAACTAACTCAATAACCTGAGTTGTTATCCCCTCCTTGATAGCTTCAACTGATCTCCTTGACCTTGCACCTTGGAAATCTCCTTTGACCTTGCTTTCTTGCTTCAATGCTTTACTTGCCTTAATTACAATACATGCCTCATGGGTCTCTTAAATAGGATCTCAAGCATATAATAATTAGACTTCTAATTACAATAATTAGAAACACAGACTCAAGACTTAAATTAGTCTTCAACATGCAAACACTCTCAAACCTCTTAAAATTAGATGAGTCTAATTCTGGAAATGAGTTCTAGAAATGCATGCAAATGCATGCACATGCACAGGTGACCGACGTCAGTTGTTGTTGGTCTAGTCCTGACCGACGTCAGCTAATCCCTAGTCCCTACATGATCAACATCGGTAATACTACCAATGCCGGTTACTGGTTAAACTCAGCAACCCCTTTATTAGCATCTTGATGAAGCTTTTAACTCCACAACTTAACAATCTCCCACTTGGAGATAAACAACTGCACCTATATAACAACCTCCACTAACCATCTCAGGCACCTCCATCTTCAAGCTCAATTTTGAAGACCAACCACCACACATCCTGTGATGCTACACCTGTCATCCATGTAACCTACCACATCCGAACCTAGATACCATGTAGAGAAGTGCTTGACCCTGCATAAATACCTACTATTGGTCCCTCTCAAACACTTGAGAATCCACTGAATTGCTCTCCAGTACTCTTTCTTTCCCAAATTGGCTCTAAATTTTTTGACAACTCCCACTTCTTGGGAAAATTCAAGTCTAGTACATACCATGTACTTAACCTCATCATGTGAATTGGGACACTATTATATGAACTATCCATCCATAGGTGTGCTAACTTGTTTTGCATCCTACATCTTGAACCTCACCACTACCTTATTCACACAATCATTCTAAGTCAACATCAACCTGTGATCTTCCCTGTCTCTAGACATACTTATGCCAAAGAATCTTGCTGCTCCCAGATTCTTCATGACACCCATCTGAACTAACTTTACCTTTAGCTCAACAACTCTCTACATGTGTAACCCTACAAAAAACATACACACTACAATAATAGGATAATGTAGCTAATATTATCCAACCTGGTAAAAGAAAACACAATGGTCACATTGACCTTGACTAAAGCCATGCTTAGTCATATCCCTGTCAGTCCTCCATTGCCCTGTAGCCTACTCAAGACCATATACCTTAGCCTTCTATCTCACATCTCCATCCACTCTCTTCTCTACCCTAGGAATCCATTCATCTATCAGTGCTTTTATCCCAACTGGAAGCTCTACCAAAACTCTTGCTTGGTTCTCTTCCAAAGAATTCATGCCATGCTCCCACTGTTTCCTCGATTCTACTTACATTGCATCTTCACATCTTCCTGGTTCTTGACCATCAGTAAGCAACAAGTAATATAAAGAAGGTGAACAATGAATATGAGGTCCACTTAGCCTTTCAGTCCTCCATATGGGTGTTTGAGACTCCTTGATAGCTTGTTGTCTACCCAACATCCGTTCAAGTGACCAATCTCGGCCATCTCTCAGTCTGCACCTGACTAGCGTCAGTTCCATGCGACTAACCCACCTGCTGACAATAGCTCCCCCTAACTAACATCAGTCTCCACGTGCTTGACATTATTGACTCTGTTGGTTTGCACATGACTGATGTCGGTACTTGCTTGATCAACATCAGTTCCATGTGACTGACGTCAGTAACTATGTTTTCCTGTAAGTGATGACTTCTTTACCCACGAGCTCATCTTGGATCAAAACCCTGTCCATACTACCCTGCTCAGAATTATTCAGCCCCTGTGACTGATCTCTATACATCATCTCCTCCATAAACACCAAGGCTTCCCTATTCTTGTCAAAAACATCAAATTTGTGTTTCCTACAATGAACTCAATCTATGCCCTCTGAATCTGAACTCATACCCTTTAACTCAAGAATGTCCATTCCCTTCTTATTCATGTGACCAAGCCTACTAAGCCACATCTTCAAATCTACAGCTGAAGTAGATAAACCAGAAGTAGAATCAGTAATACAAGTAGATAGATAAAGAGTACCTACTTTGTTACCTCTTGCTAAAAAAAGTGCACCCTTGGAAACCTTCCAAGAATCCATTATGAGAGTTACTATGCATCCCTCATCACCCAACTTTCCTACAGAAACCAAACTCTACTTCAAGACTGGGACATGCATAACCTCCTTCAACACCCATGTGTTGCCCGTCTGCAATTCTAGTTGCACTTTCCCTTTGCCAACCATTTGACAAGGTGTACCATCCCCTAAATAAAGCTCTTCAAATTCTCCCTAGACATATTCATGGAACAATTCTCTATTTGGGGTTGCATGAAAAGAAGCACCAGGATCTAAAACCCATGATTCTACCTGACTATCTAAAGAAAGTATGAGAGCATCCTGTGCCACAATACCTGCATCTTTTGCTTCTTCATTACGTTCATGTTGATTTTCTTTATCCTTCAACCAATAATCTTTCTTTGTGTGTCCTCTCTTTCCACAAAACTAGCAGGTGATACCTCCATTTCTAGATTTGGATCTCTTTCCCATCTTTAACCTTGATTTCCCTTGCTCGACCTTCTCTCTTTGCCTTCCCCTACTTTCAGCACTTAGAGCATTCCCTGATGATTCACTTGTGCTTTCCTAAGAATTTCTTCATTCAATATTACACTAACCACATCATCAACTTTTAATATTTTAGAAGTAGACGCAGTATTACTTACTGCCATTACCAAACTATTCCAACTTTTAGGTAAAGAGCATAAGATTAAGAGAGCCTTTATTTTATCATCAAAAACAATATTGACTAAATCTAACCGGTTTACCAAACCATGGAAATCATTAAGATGACTATATACTGATCCACCTTCCTACATTTGCAAAGTAAATAACTGCTTCATAAGAAATACCTTATTTAAAGCTGAGGGCTTTTCATATAAATTTGCCAAAGATTCTATCAACTCTTCCGTTGTCTTACACTGTGATAAGTTGGAAATCACAGACAATGCAAGGCTCAACCTTATGGATCCCAGAGCCTTCCAATCAAGAACATTCCATTCTTCATCCTTCATATCTGTGGGCTTGCATGCAACCCCACCCAATGGTAAGTACAAATCTTTCTGATACAGATAATCTTCTATCTACATCCTCCAATGTTGATCATTCTTGCCGTTAAAATTCTCAATTTGTAGCTTACTTTCTTCTACCATTGCTGTACTTCCACTCAATCAAAAACCCCTGAGAATGACCTGTAATCAAACAATAACCTGCTCCTTACAACCTTGCTCTGATACCACTTATCAGGATCTAGGAAGCATAATTGATTACTTTTCTATAAGCAATTAAACACGGAATTTAACCAGCATGATTAATTAACTAAAAACTTGAAATAGCAAAGAATATGAGAAACAATACTATCTATATTAACACTCTTCTTGAATACAATAAATAAATCTTCCTCTCCTCCTCACACCTCTTGGGTGTATATTATTTCACTCAAGAGTTCTCTCTCTCTTTCTCAACTACAACTAACTCAACAACCTGAGTTGTTATCCCCTCCTTGATAGCGTCAGCTAATCTCCTTGACCTTGCACCTTGCAGATCTCCTTTAACCTTGATTTCTTGCTTCAATGCTTTACTTGCCTTAATTACAATACATGCCTCATGGGTCTCTTAAATAGGATCCCAAGCATACAATAATTAGACTTCTAATTACAATAATTAGAAACACAAATTCAAGACTTAAATTAGTTTTCAACATGCAAACACTCTTGGACATCTTAAAATTAGAGGAGTCTAATTCTAGAAATGCATTCTAGAAACACATGCAAATGCATGCACACACACAAGTGACCAACATTAGTTGCTATCGGTCTACTCCTGACTGACGTCGGCCGATCCCTGGTCCTTGCATGACTGACATCGGCAATACTACTGATGTTGGTTACTGGTTGAACTCAACAACCCCCTGATTAGCATCCTAGTGAAGCTTTTAGCTCTACAACTTAACAATCTCCCACTTGGAGATAAACAGCTGCACCTGTACAACAACCTCCACTAACCATCTCAGGCACCTCTATCTTCAAGCTTAATTTTGAAGACCAACCACCACACATCCTGTGATGCTACACCTGTCATCCAAGTAACTTGCCACATTCCAACCTACATACCATGTAGAGAAGTGCTTGACCCTACATAAATACCTACTATTGGTCCCTCTCAAATACCTAAGAATCCACTAAACTACTCTCCAGTACTCCTTCTTTCCTGGATTGGCTTCAAACTTTCTAACAACTCCCACTACTTGGGAAAACTCAGGTCTAGTACATACCATGTACTTAACCTCATCATGTGAATTGGGACACTATTCTGTGAATTATCCATTCATAGGTGTGTTAACCTGTTCTGCATCCTACATCTTGAACCTCACCACTGCCTTATTCACATAATCATCCTGAGACAACATCAACCTGTGATCTTCCATGTCTCTAGACATACTTATGCCAAAGAATCTTGTTGTTCCTAGATTCTTCATGACACCCATCTGAACTAACTTTACCTTTAGCTCAGCAACTCTCTGCATGTGTAAACCTAAAACAAACATACACACTACAGTAACAGGATAATGTAGCTAATATTATCCAACCTGGTAAAAGAAAACACAATGGTCACATTGACCTTGACTAAAGCCATGCTTAGTCATATTCTTCCATTGCCCTACAGCCTGCTCAAGACCATATACCTTGGCCTTCCATCTCATGTGTCCATCCACTCTCTTCTCTACCCTGGGAATCCATTCATCTGTCAGTACTTTTATCCTAACTAGCAACTCTACCAAAACTTTTGCTTGGTTCTCTTCCAAAGAATTCATGCCATGCTCCCACTATATCTTAGATTGTACCTGCATTGCCTCTTCACATCTTCCTGGTTCTTGACCATCAATAAGCAATAAGTAATATAAAGAATTTGAATAATGAATATGAGGTCCACTTACCCTTTCAGTCCTCCATATGGGTGTTTGAGACTCCTTGATAGCCTTCTTTCTGCCCAACATTCATTCTAGTGACCGATCTCATCCATCTCTCAGTTTGCACCAGACCAGCGTCAGTTCCATGCGACTAACCCACCTGCCAATGTTAGTTCCCCCTGATCGATGTCAGTCTCTGCCTGCCTGACACTATCGACTCTACTGGTCTACACATGACCGATGTCGATACCTGCCTGATTGACATCGGTTCCATGTGATCGACATCATTAACTATGTTTTCCTGTAAGTGATGACTTCTTTACCCACGAGCTCATCTTGGATCAAAACCCTATCCATATTGCCCTACTTAGAATTATTCATCCCCTGTGACTGATCTCTGTCCATCATCTCCTCCATAAACACTAAGGCTTCCCTGTTCTTATCAAAAATATCAAATTTCAATTTCTTGCAATGAACTCAATCTATGCCCTCCGAATCTAAACTCATACCCTTTGACTCAAGAACGTCCATTCCCTTCTTATTCATGTGACCAATCCTACTAAGCCACATCTTCGAATCTATAGCTGAAGTAGATAAACCAGAAGTAGAATCAGTAATACAAGTAGATAGATAAAGAGTACCTACTTTCTTACCTCTTTCTAAAACAAGTGCACCCTTGGAAACCTTCCAAGAATCTACTGTGAGAGTTATTTTGCATCCCTCATCACCCAAATTTCCTATAGAAACCAAACTCTGCTTCAGGACTGGGACATGCATAACCTCCTTTAACACCCATGTGTTGCTCATCTACAATTTGAGCTGCACTTTCCCTTTGCCAACCATTTGACAAGGCGTACCATCCCCTAAATAAAGCTCTCCAAAGTCTCCTTAGACATATTCATGGAACAATTCTCTATTTGGGGTTGCATGAAAAGAAGCACCAGAATCTAAAACCCATGATTCTACCTGACTATCCAAAGAAAGTATGAGAGCATCATGTGCTGCAATACCTACATCTTTTGCTTCTTCATTACCTTCATGTTGATTTTATTTATCACTCAACCAACAATATTTCTTTGTGTGTCCTCTCTTTCCACAAAACCAACAGGTGATACCTCCATTTTTGGATTTAGATCTCTTTCCCATCTTTGACCTTGATTTCCCTTGCTCGACCTTCTCTCTTTGCCTTCCCCTACTTTCAGCACTTAGAGCATTTCCTGATGATTCACCTGTGCTTTTCCTATGAATTTTTTCATTCAAGATTACACTAACCACAACATCAACTTTTAAGATTTTAGAAGTAGACGCAATATTACTTACTGCCATTACCAAACTATCCCAACTTTCAAGTAAAGAGCATAAGATTAAGAGAGCCTTTATTTCATCATCAAAAACAATATTGACTGAAGCTAACTGGTTCACCAAACCATGGAAATCATTAAGATGACTATATACCGATCCACCTTCCTGCATTTGCAAAGTAAATAACTGCTTCATAAGAAATACCTTATTTGAAGCTGAGGGCTTTTCATATAAAATTGCCAAAGATTCTATCAACTCTTTCATTGTCTTACACTGTGATAAGTTGGAAATCATAGACAATACAAGGCTCAACCTTATAGATCCCAGAGCCTTGATCAAGAACATTCCATTCTTCATCCTTCATATCTATGGACTTGCATGCAACCCCACCCAACGGTAAGTACAAATCTTTCTGATACAGATAATCTTCTATCTGCATCCTCCAATGTTGATAATTCTTGCCGTTAAACTTCTCCATTCATAGCTTACTTTTTTCTACCATTTCTATACTCCCACTCAATCAAAAACCCCTAAGAATGACCTGTAATCAAACAATAACCTACTCCCTGCAACCTTGCTCTGATACCACTTGTCAGGATCTAGGAAGCACAATTGATTAATTTTCTATAAGCAATTAAACACGAAATTGAACCAGAAGGATTAAGTAACTAGAAACTTGAAACAACAAAGAATATGAGAAATAATACTATCTGTATTAACACTCTTCTTGAATACAATAAATAAATCTTCCTCTCCTCCTCACACCTCTTGGGTGTACAGTATTTCACTCAAGAGTTCTCTCTCTCTTTCTCAACCACAACTAACTCAACAACCTGAGTTGTTATCCCCTCCTTGATAGCTTCAGTTGATCTCCTTGACCTTACACCTTGTAGATCTCCTTTGACCTTGCTTTCTTGCTTCAATGCTTTACTTGCCTTAATTAAAATACATGCCTCATGGGTCTCTTAAATAGGATCCCAATCATACAATAATTAGACTTCTAATTACAATAATTAGAAACACAGACTCAAGACTTAAATTAGTCTTCAACATGCAAACACTCTTAGACCTCTTAAAATTAGATGAGTCTAATTTTGGAAATGCATTCTGGAAATGCATGCAAACGCATGCACACGTACAGGTGACCAACGTCGGCCGATCCCTGGTCCCTGCATGATCGATGTCGATAATATTGTCAATGCCGGTTATTGGTTGAACTCAGCAACCCCCTTATTAGCATCTTGGTGAAGCTTTTAGCTCCAAAACTTAACATATCTTGCATTCATATTTATAAAAAATATCTCTAAAAACCCTGGACAAACTCTGGGGAATGTGATCTGTCATTGCTCATATAAACGTGGTACTCCCTCAAAATCTTTATATTTTCATTTATGGTATTAGTTTCATGTCTGAATGTAATATGAATGAAAATTCTAAATTGAATTGAATTATAGTATTGGGATTGAACCTCATTCTGTGGTTATAATGTGTAGTTCTTAGCAAATTCCATAATCAAAATAATGGTGGCAACTGGGGAATTGTAATTGAATACCTTGAATTAATTATCTAACCATTTTGATTTGTGTGTGTGTTTTACATATGGGTAAATAATATCCATATTACATTCAAACATAAAATTAGATATATAAACTTAGGTTATAACCAACTCACATCTTGATGACTCTTTTCCATCTTTTAACACATTTATTACAGATTTGTAATTCTTATAATAAACTAGTTTTTTTTCAAATTCATGTGAAATTTCATGTCTATAGCTTGTCAAAATTGAAAAAACACCACAACTATTACATTTTCCATCTAAACATTGTTTGGAAAAAATAATTATCCTTTAGGTGGGGAAGACAACATACATTGCTACAAAATATTATCAGTATGTAAAGTACAACATATATGACAAAAAACAACAAAAATGCATAGAAAATTAGACATGTGCCCTACAATAAAATTTGGATCATGATTTTTTTATTTTAGAATAGAAAGGGTTGCACATCTCAAATGACCTTTGGCTAATTATAAATTGGCCATTAATTTTTTCAATAATTTTTTTATTAAATTATGTTTGGGTCATGTCTAAGAATTTTTTTTCATATGGCTCATATTTTTTTTAGTCTTTTATTCTTTTGAAAACATATTTTACACTAGATGAAACCCTTGTGTTTTCATTTCAAAAAAAATTAATCAAATGTCTTGTTCCTTCAAATAACACCTTATGTTTTCATGGGAGTATACCACTAAATGCCCAACAATTCATGAGTGAAGGGACATCAAGCCTTGTTCTTATTTTTATGAAATTATTAGAGTTTTTATATTTAAGTTCAAGTATTTACCTGTTTCCACTAAAAAATTGAGCTTTAGATGTTGAGTTACTCACTATAGATTACATTATTACTCATCTTTCGACATTACTGTCTTTTTTCTAACTTTTGTTGCCTATTACCTTAAATACATTAAATATATTCTTTATTATTATATTATTTTTTCCCTCCATGTTGAATGTTCTTAACCCTAAATTATGCATCATAGGGCACATTTGTTGTATTATAATTAATTGAACAAATAGTTGACATCATTTTGTATGGCTTTCATTATTAAATGCATAGTCCCATACACGTTGAGCATAATGTTGAATTGATCTTTTTGACATTTTACCTTTCATAGGTTCTATTTTTTTATCATCTATTTAAACCAAATAACTTTGTGATCATATTATTATCCTTGGAGGCGTGGGTGTAGGAGATATATTTTATATTAAACTGGGTGGTGTTACCACTTCAACCATAGTAGGGATAATAGAGGGTTCATTATCTACATTAGACCCCAGAGGAGAATTGGATTCCTCTTCATTAGAAGGCACATGAGTTAGGGTAATTACTTGATGTTGAATATCATCATATTAAAAAATTTCATTATGAATGGATGTTTAATTATATTGTGTTTGTCCATATATTTCAATACTCAATTACAAATTCATTACTTACATGCTCTAAATTTTGATTTCATCATTCAACAAAGATTTATTGAGTTCTCTTATCTCATTTACAGACATATCTCAACTAAACTATATAGAATTGGGCATGTTATTTTCATTTTAAATATTACCTGGTGTGGAAGAAGCACCTTCACCTTGCCTAGAATCCCTTATGGATGC